>VNJZ01004406.1:0-286055 GCA_008042795.1 Drosophila asahinai | reverse complement strand
CCATTTGTTTGCCTGAAGTCTTCGGTGAAATTCGAAAAACGAACAAGGGAAGACGAATCATTGTGCACCATGACAATGCGAGCTCTCACACATCGGCTCAAACCAGCGCCTTTTTGACTGGCCAAAACGTCGAATTGATGGGTCATCCGCCGTACAGTCCTGACTTGGCACCAAATGACTTCTTTTTATTCCCTCACATCAAGAAGAAAATGCGTGGTCAACGATTTTCGTCGCCAGAAGAAGCTGTTGAAGCATTCAAAAACCATGTTTTTGAGGTGTGTCAATCAGAGTGGAAAAAGTGCTTCGAAAATTGGTTTGAGCGCATGCAAAAGTGTGTAAATCTTGATGGAGAATATTTTGAAAAACAATAAAACTATTTTCCTTAATAAATATTCGTATTTTCATTATTAGGCCAGAAATATATGTAGCAGCCCACGTAAGATACCTGTATAATATGGATTCCGTGAATTTATTTTGAGTTATTTTTAGGTAAGAACTAACCATAGAACCACTAAGTAGGCAATGAGTAGTTTCTTAAAAGCGGGAAAATAACAAGAATACTTAATCAATTTTATATATTTAATTGTAAATAATTCACCCCTTTTCCAAATGTAATAAACGAAAAACGCGAAAAAGTCAAATTTTCAGTTAATAATCGTCAGGCCGATTATCGATAACACCTCTCATAATCGCGTTATACCAATCGGATGCACCTCTCATAATCGCGTTTTACCAATCGGCGGCGTTTGCGAATGTGCAATGAGCAAGAAGAAGAGAGTCAGCAAAGATACGGATACATTAACAACAACAGTTTCAAACTCTTTTGTTCGCTGCGAAATGAGGCTACAGATACAAATCCTGCTGGGGACACTGGCTGCCTGCTCGATCCTCGCCAGCACACTTGCCTACAGGCCGGTGGTAATCCTTCACGGCATCCTTTCCGGCCCCGAATCCATGACCTTCCTGGTGCGGGAAATCGAAAAGGTTTGGTATTGTTATTGTTATTGGACTCCCCTTGTTATTGTTTACATGCAAAAAACCAATAACAAGGTCAAAGTCTGCGATAGCAGCGCAATTTAGATTTGTTTTTGTAATTTGTATGGGTATTTAGGTTCATCCTGGCACCATAGTTTACAACTGCGATAAATTCAGTGGATGGTACAGTCTGGAGAACGCTTGGCGGCAGGTCGACCAGGTGAGGGATTACCTGAACGAAGTGGGCAAGCTGCACCCGGAGGGCATCATCGTGCTGGGTAGGTGTTGGTCTTAGCTGCCTTGATGTTTTAAGATATTTAATTAATCATTTTTGTATACCCCTTCACAGGCTATTCCCAAGGCGGGCTCTTGGCCCGGGCGGCCATCCAAAGTTTGCCCAATCACAATGTCAAAACCTTCATATCCCTATCGTCTCCACAGGCGGGGCAATACGGCAGTAAGTTCTGCGCAATTTCTCTCGAATTTCATAGCTATAAAAGTGTTGATGGTTTGGGAATTTGTAATCACAAAAAAAGCTATCAATATAAGCCAAACCCATTGGATATCTCGGTTTAATGGATATATATGGACGGTTTCTATTATTCTATTTCTGTTTCGATTATATATCTTTATTTTAAAAATTTCCCAAAGAATACTGCTTTTAAGTGTACAGTTATGTAACCCCCACAGAGAATTCTGAACACATTGGGGTTATTTTTAACTTTACCGATTCCATTGAATGTAAATCCAGGCCAGATTACTCACAAAGCGTGATTCTATTGGAAATAATATAAGGATGAGTCAGAGTTGAGCTTAATCATTTCGTAAATTGCATTATTCTAGAATTTATTAAGAATCTTTACTTATTTTATGTATCTTCTGCACTCCCAGCCAGCTTCCTCCATTTGATCTTTCCCGACCTGGCCGCCAAGACGGCCTTTGAGCTCTTCTACTCACGTGTGGGACAACACACCTCGGTGGGCGGCTACTGGAACGATCCGAATGAGCAGGAGCTGTACATGAAGTACAGCGAGTTCCTGCCGCTGATCAACAACGAGAAAGTGACCTCCAACTCCACATCCTTCAAGATGGGAATGGTGCGACTCGACAAGCTGGTCATGATTGGCGGACCCAACGACGATGTGATCACTCCCTGGCAATCCAGGTGAGGCCTCCACTCTCCTTACTTATAAAGCGGAGTAAAAAATAACCGAAGGTTCTTTCCTCTTCAGTCACTTTAGTTACTACGACGAGAACCTGGATGTGATCCCATTTTACCAGCGAAAGTTATACACCGACGACTCCATCGGCATCAGGACCCTCATGGAGGCTGACAAGCTCGTCATCGTGGTCAAGCCCCATGTCCATCACTTGAAATGGCACACTCGGAAGGATGTCATCCACGAAGTTATAATGCCATATTTGGACTAAAATCCGTACAAGAAACTCAAACTGTACTGAAGCGATCAAAAGGCGGAACGACGCTTTCGCTCTCATCAATAAGCGATAATGTGAAGGCACAGGGGACAAAATGATCTTTTATATGTAATTTAGCTTTTTAATCTTAAGTTTACAGCGATTTGTAGATTATTGGGGAGATTTATACAATATTACTAATATATATTTTAGCAACGTAATTATTGAGTATGATTTAAAGAGGGCGGGAGTTGGAGATGGATGGTATAAGCATAATTTATTTATTTTATATTTTAAGTTGCTATTTTCAATTCGGCGCCCCATCGATAATCTAAGCGATAGCGATAACTCCACATCGCGCCGCCTCCGATAGTCCACTCTCTATAGGTTACAGGTTATCGGTTTGCTTCTGGTGAAATTAAGGCGGTAACTAGGACTTTTGTGACATTTAAACAAAGTACAGAGCCATGGGCGACACTACGGGTGCAGAGCAGGATGCCGACAATGTGATTCGCATCCTGGTGGCCACTGACAACCATCTGGGCTACAACGAGAAGGATGCGGTGCGCGGCGAGGACAGCTTCACTGCCTTCGAGGAGATCCTGGAGCTGGCGGTGTCCGAGGACGTGGACATGATCCTCTTGGGCGGCGACCTCTTTCACGACGCAGTGCCCAGCCAGAATTCCATGCACAAGTGAGTGGCGATACTGGGATATTGTGTTTTCTATAGTGTTTCTTTAATCCATCCAACAGATGCATCGAACTCCTGCGGCGGTACACATTCGGCGATCGTCCCGTTTCCCTGGAGATCCTTAGCGACCAGACGCAGTGCTTCCACAATGCCGTCAACCAGACGGTGAACTACGAGGATCCCAACCTGAACATCGCCATCCCGGTGTTCTCCATCCATGGCAACCACGACGATCCCAGTGGTTTTGGCCGGCTGAGCTCCTTGGATCTGCTGAGCACCACGGGTCTTGTGAACTACTTTGGCCGCTGGACGGACCTCAGCCAGGTGGAGATCAGCCCCATCCTAATCCGCAAGGGCGAGAGCCAGATGGCCCTGTACGGGCTGAGCCACATCCACGACGGACGGCTGGCTAGGCTGGTCAAGGACTTTAAGGTGAACTTCAATTGTCCCGACAAGGCACGCGAAGAAGGCAAGGAGGGGGAGGAGGAAGAGGAGTGGTTCCATCTGTTGGTGGTACATCAAAACCGTGCGGATCGTGGGCCCAAGAACTATTTGCCCGAGGACTCGCTGCCGGCGTTCCTGCATCTGGTGATCTGGGGCCACGAACACGACTGCCGCATCGAGCCCGAGGTGAATGCCAAGAAGGGTTTCTATGTCTCCCAGCCGGGCTCCTCCGTGCCCACGTCCCTGTCCGAGGGCGAGGCCAAGAGGAAGCACGTCGGCCTGCTGGAGATCTACAAGAGCAAGTTCAAGCTCAAGGAACTGCCGCTGCAGACGGTGCGTCCCTTTGTCTTCGACTCCATTGTCCTGCCCGATCGTGCCGACGAGTTGGGCCTCAACGAGGGCGATGCCTCCGCCAAGGTGTTTCGATTCGCCAAGGAACGGGTGGAGGCCATGATAGCGCAGGCTGAGGCCCAGCTGACGGGCCATCCCAGGCAGCCCACACTGCCGCTCATCCGACTGCGGCTGCTCTACACAGACGAGTCGTGCATGTTCAACGCCATCCGATTCGGTCAGATGTTCAGCACTCGCGTGGCCAACGTCCAGGATGTGGTGCTGTTCAGCAAGCTGATCAAGCGCTCCAAGATGGAGACGGTTCACCTGGACAAGGAGGCCTTGCGACGGGCGCTGGTATGGATCAGCCTAGCAGTTCGTTATTATTAGTTACTGATTGAATTTACTAAAGGAAGCGGATAACGCCACACGTGTGGAGGAGCTGGTAGATCGTTATTTTGACGAGGCAAAAACCAAGAAACCTCTGAGGTTACTCCACTCAAAGGCCCTGGCCGAGATGACCTATCGCCTGGTGGAGCGAAAGGATGCCAATGCCGCCGAAAATATTGTCAAGTGAGTCGGGATATCGTGTAGCTATTCCGCTTCCCTATATAAGCCCATGTACCGCAGATTCTACAAGGAAAAGGCAGTGGATCACTTAATGGAAACCCTGCCAAACGATGAGAATATCGATGACGAACTGGAGAGTTTCCGGGTGCGGCACAAGCACGAGGACCTGCTGAAAATGCTCGATGCTCGGGGACTCAAAGTAAAGCCTGAAGAGAAGTTCACATCTGTTTTGGCCAGCGAACCAAACACATCCACGGCACCCGTTATAGGACGAGGACGGGGCGGCCGAGGACGTGCCACCACTCGAGGACGTGCCGCTGCCACAGCAGCTTCACGCAGCAAGCCCCAGTTGGATGTGTCTGTTAACGCTTCGGTAAGGGAACAGGTTCTCTAATAGCCCTGTTCCACTGCAACATTCTGTTAGGCCCCGTTTCCACTAGAGTTGCTTTTTCCAATCCTGCTTTTTGGCCTAAAAGTAACTTCTTCCCTGTGTATAAGGTATGGGAATCTAGTGGTCGCCTTCTGTCTATCGATGTGTGATTTTGTCCAACTACCACCACTAGCGAGCTGTTTTTTTGAACAAAAGAAATTGATTGCCCGCTTTCTTCATGTTGTTAAACTAATTAGCGTTTAATATGTACATATTTCGTTTAGCAATCTGTTGAATGAACTGGCTATTACACTTCAGGATGATCATAGCTGGATGATCATTTAGGATTCTGCCTGGCGGCCACTGCCTCCTCCTACGTTACGAGCGTCAGTGCGTTGGCGCTCCTCCTCGTCTTTCCTAGACGCCCCCTTTCTCTCCAGCTTCTTGTAAGACTGTACTTGGTACAGTTACCTAAACCCTTTAACCCTTCCTTAATTTCTTATTGTTTTTTAAATTATGAACATTTTTGACAAAAAGATGAATGAAAACTAGACCCATATCCATTTCGTGGTCGCCACTGCATAATGCGTTCCTCCATAAGCTGTGGCAGGAAAATATTTTTGCTTTGCGGTCGCGGAAAATAAACACCCAATTTTTCATTGATAAATAAGATTTCAAAGCTCCAGTGGAACAGTGCAGTGGAACAGGTTCTCCAAATGAAATTTCTAGCTGAGTAACTTTATCTTGATTTTCTCAAACAGCGCTCCTCGGGAAGGCAAGCAACTCTCTTAAGCAACGTCCGAGGCTCTCGTAATGGAGCCAGCTACGTTATATCGGATGATTCCGATTAATCTACATTCCAGAGTCGCAGAGAATTGTTGTAATCTCCTCAATATGCTTAAACAGGATATATTTTGTTTTATTTCTCCCGAAGAAAAAAATACTTAATCACGTCAATATAAGTTTATTGTTTATGTTATATTTCTCGGCGTCAGGCCCAACTTCAATATGGATTAGCCTATGTCTTAAGAGCTACATAAAGGTGAACGAACGGCTGCTGCCAGGCGGCTGTCGGGGCTGCACTTGGGCCCCGCACTGGTTGTGGATCGGTTCTTTGGTAGCCTAGCTGCTTCAGGACTTCGCCGATTAACGGCGGAGAATTCTCCAGACACCCGCCCGGACACCCGGGTACGGCTACGGCGGATACGCGTTACTGCTGGTGGTACTCGTAGTAGTAGCGGTATGGATCCACGGAAGAGCTGCCACCGGCGGCTGTTACGCCCACGGTACCGACTTGTGCTGCCCCAGCGCTCGTCTTAGACACCGGCCGGATCACATAGGTGTTGCGCCTGCAAGGGGAAGACCCATAAGTTGTATTTAGCCCAGTCTTGGGTGGGTTAGGCACTCCTAATTATAGAAATCCCATTTCAAATTTAAGAATCTCCCTCAGACTCACCTGTTGTGATCGCCGGCATGCACTTGGAAGCTGTGCTCCTCGGTGCCGTCGGTCGAGAAGAGCTTCTTCAGCGCTATGATCCCGGCAATGGTCAGGGCCACCTTGCTGATGACCAGCGCCTTGCCGGCGATTGTCGCGAGAGCCTTCAGGCCCAAGGGACCGGCTATTCCGGCGGCGGTCAGCAAGGCTGCCACCACGTACTTGATGTGTCCCCCCTCCTTGTGCTTCTTCTTCTTGTGGCTGTGCTCGTGACCACGTCCCACAACAGCATCGCTACCCCCGCCGTCCATGTCGATTTTAAGCGTGTGCGTCCGTATGAGCTTGTCCGCCTTGGAGAGTAGGGCTCGGTCGATAGGTGACAGCCCGCCAAACTGCCGGGCATCCGTCAGGGAGGTCAGGACACTGTCCGGTTCGGTCTGGTTTGACTTCTCCAGCACCAGGCCGTCCACGATCTTAATGGAATCCTGATCCAAGGCGCGGGAGAGTGCATGGAGCGCCTTCTGCTTGAGGCAACCTATAAAGTCGTTCTTGTCCTGGCAGTCGTCATAGACCCTTCTCACGAGCGCCATTTCCGGCCCCAGATCCCAGCCCCAGTCACTGAGGCTGGAGGAGGGTGTCTCCGCCGTACTGTGGCGTCGCCTCCGCGGAGCCACTGCCGATGAGACGGAGGCCACCAACGCCAGCAGCAGGAGCCACTCGAGTCGCTTCATCGTCTTGTAGTTGTGGGTTGATGTGGGCTATCCAGTGTCCTGCCTGAGTCCGCGCAACTGATCTCTGCTATCGTATATCCACAGCCAGTCGTCGGCGATCTTTGGATGCTACTGCAGCGAAATCGCTGGGCGGCCAGAGCTTTTATAAATTGCGTCCCGAGACTGCGAGGCACTCAGACGGAAAGAACTGGCGTGCTCAATGGGATGCAGACGGATCTTGGACCTGGCGATATGGCTAGAGAGATGGAGATGAATCGGCAGCTGCTAGGAGGAGGGCAATTACCATTGGCTATATGTATTCTGTGCGCTGACATGTTTTCGTTACCCAACCACGGATGGATGCCCAATGATGCTCCGGTCTCGCGATCATCCTCGGCGTCTGCTGTGTGCTGGCACTTTTCGATTTCTATAAACAGTTTGTATCTCATCGGGGTATTGTAATTACCCTCATCAGTGGTGCCTTTTCAATAACTTCAATTAAATAATTGTTACCAATGGTTTGTCCTACGATTCACTCGGTCCTTGAACCCTTCGGATTGCTTTATTTCCATTGATTTCTATGCATAAAGTTTAAAAAGCCCGAGGGTTGGGCTTACGTAGCTTATGTAGCTTTATAATTTTGACAAAAAATATTAATTTCTTTGTTTTTTAAGCATTAACATTATTCTACATACATTTAAGGGACTTCATTTGCAAATTTGAGTTTATTTGGATGCTAAGCATGGCTGTTAAACAATAATGTGGCAACCTTTTATCTTTGTTTCGCTCGCACTCGTATTTACTTATGGGTGTTAGTCGAGTTTCGAACCGTGGTTTCAAACTGGCGCTATATAAAATATACCCTTTTCTATTTCGTTTATTTTTAAAACTTTTATATAGTTTTACTTTATCTAGCTTTAAAGTTGTTGTGGGGACAATTTTGGAAAACAAAATTATTTTCTTTTTTTTTTAAGCATTCAAATTATGTTACTGTTTGATACCAATATTTATTTGAAGAGACGTAGTTTTAAAATTTTATTACAATCGGATAAAGAACATGGCCGTTACTAGACAATAAAGTTGAATCCTTCTATCTCCACCTCACTCGCACTCGCACTCATCTCAAATGATTAGTCAAGTCTCGAACCTTGGTTCCAACTGGGGCGATCTAAAATAAAATTTCTTATATTTTATATTTTATTTATTTTTTAGAACTTTTATTTTTTAAGTCAACAAGAGTAATCGCTTCTGGGAGTCTTGAGAAAATGCTTCCTTAAATTCAATGCCCAAATTTTGGAGTCCCGGGTATCTCACAGTCAATCAGATTTTACTGTAGCTTTCTTACTTGATTTTATATAATTTTATCTGCTGCGAAAGGTAATTAAGCATTAACTTTGTAAGGGAAACCCATATTTATTCTCCCAGTACCCTTGCACGTAAGTCTTAGATAAATTCACGTAAGAACAGTGTTACCTACCCAAGAAAAGAAGAGAAACTTGAAAAGGCGATCACTAGATCACTAGAACTGCCCATAACTCGCTTAAAACTGCCAGTTTTGAGTTAAAGTACGAGAACAATGGCTATTCAAACAGAGAGAGGAGACTGTAAGTGTAAATATGGTTATTAAGTGCCTCCAAAAAGTAGCAGATCTCCTCGGGGAGGCAACAACCGCTCCACACACATCAAACACTCACACAGATTGGCTGGTAATGGCTAATGATCTTAACGATGCGTGCAGCAGAGTGATTAAGCCCAACGGCTACTGACTTCAAGTCGGTGCTGCTGGCATAATATATCGCTCTTGTGCCAATGGATGTGTAGTCCGCAAATTGGTTATCATAAATTGCATCGGCTTCGGGGCGGCGTCGGGGTATATTCCCCGTCGATGCCGTGCGATGATCGTTGAACATTTGGCTCACTGGCCCACTGGGTGAAATTGAGTTGGATACCGTTACGAGAAGATTTTCTTTTCTGCGCACCAACTGTGAAAATTAACAGCACCCATCCCCTTGGCTACGCCTCCGCCATCCCCAATTAATTCGCTTTTGAAGAGATGCCCAACGGTTGACACTTGTGTTGTGTGGATCGAGTTGCAGGGAAAAGTGACAGACACTTTCATCTGGTTATTATTTCCATGAAGATCGGGCTAAACGCTCTCATTAGGCAACTAGCGGTAAGGTTTGGCGTTTAAGAATTGGCGAAATGGAAAAATTATTATAAATAGTAGTAGTAAAGAGCAATAAGTATTTTTATTTATTTAATTTTTTTATGAGCGTGGCACAGCAAGAGGTCTCGTGGATTGATTTAATTCCACATAAATCGCAACTCGACTATAATTATAGAAGACTCAACATTGGGAATTTCTATTTTATAACACCCTGGGCAAACAACTTGTATTATATTAATGTAATTTTTCCTTTTTTATATTATTGCATTGTTAGTTACAAATTATTATTTATTTTTTATTTTAAACACCTTTTTAATTCCACATAAATCGGGACTTGACTATAATTATAGCAGACCCAACATTGGGCGGCATATACTAGCGTGTCACCGAATTTCTACTTGGGAATTTTAGGTGCACCCTGGGCAACAACTAGATTTATATTTATGTTAATTGCTTGCTTTTATATTTAAGCATTTTTAGTTAGAAATCATGATTTTGTTCTAAATATGAACTCCTTTTCCTCCTATTACATTTCTTAAAGAGTAAAGCGACCAAATTTATTTTAAATTACATACTTTAATCTTTTTTTAACAAAGTTATCTTTGCTTAAGCCGATGTGAACATTAAGCTATATACTTCTCTATGTATCTATACCTATAGCCGCACATATGAGTGCGCCACGCACACGAATTCTCTGCTCAAGAGGGTGTAAATAATTTAATACATCAAGAAAATTGGAAATGAAAGTTTCTTTGTTTTGGTTTGGCGTGGCCGCAGCTAACTTTTAGTTTCGATGCTCGCAGATAGCTCCGAATCCCCTCGTCCTCGTCCGAAACGTAACGAAAAGGACGAGTGGACGCAGCCGGACGGACAATTGTGCGATTTATTTGCACATTTCGGCTGACCAAGTGGGATTCCTGGGGCGGCTGGGAGCCCGCCCATAGCCCATGTCTGACTCTTATCGTCAATAATCATCATATGCTCAAATTTTTGGTCGCTTAATTGGAAAATTGTTGTTGTTCTTGCGATACGCCTGAGCGATTGGATGATTGGATGGCCAGGACCCGGATCTGGATGGATGGACACACGGATGATTGGTTTGGCTGACGACTAAGGAGCGCCATGGTTTGATTGATGGCCTCCACATTGTTCTGCGGCCTTGTTGTGATAATATTTGGCCAGCGCCAGTTTGATTGGCATTTTGGCCAAGTGCCTTGTGGTTGTTGGCTTCGAGCCCAGCGAACACGGTAGGGCAGGGAAGAAAGCTAAATTCTGGTTGTCGTCTCAGAAATAATATATGTTTACTCATTTATATCTAATTGAATATAGAAGTAAATAGGTTTGAATAAGGTAAGAAAGTCAAAGATAACAAAGCTAAATTTTAAAATAAATCTTTTATTAAATTCCTGACATCAAAATTAAGGTATAGGAATATAAGAAGTTCTCCTAATTTATTTTTATACTAATAATTTCCACCAACTGGAGCCATTTTGAAATGGAAAACCGAATGGTTGACCACCAGTCTTGGTAATATTTTTACTCTACAAAAATCGCGATTGCGCAAAAGCAGGAAAGGCTCTCCAAGGGTGGAATATGACTTCATATCTCGTCATATTTCATAACACCCACTACTTCCTGCTTGGACTTGTGGTTGCTACTCCTTGTGTGGGCGTGAGCAGGCAGCTCCTTTCAAAATGGCGACGGACCTCGGGGATTTCCCCGTCCCAAACTCTGCGCTTTCAGTTCTTTGAAGTTTTTAGTTGAATTGGCAAATGACAGGCACTGGCACACTCCTCTGGAGTGGTTGGAAAATGCTCTGCTCTTCGCATATCAAAAGAAGTCGAAAACCACAAAGAAAATCTCAGCAGCGGCAAATTTTCAGCTACATCAAATCATCGAGTCCCGTATCCGTATCCGTAACCCCGTATTCGAATCCGTATCTGCCCGTATCCGGGGCCTTCCTGTTTGCACCTGCACCCTTCTACGCTGAGGGGCAGACAAAGAATTTCCCCCATTTTCTTCCATCTCCAGAAATGCTCTCTGTCTCTGGCGGCTGCTGCGGTTCGTCGTTCGCCTCCTGCCAACTTTCAACTACTTGCAAAGTTTTCAAATTTTAAATTTGTTGGCTTGTTGCTTGTGACCAGATTTTTTTTTTTTTTGTTGCCTCCATTTGCTTTTCCCTCCAAAAGTTTCTTTGTTTTCCTTGGAGCTGCTGCTCTTGAGTGCAGGTCGCCCTGCTTAACTTTACTGCTTTACTGCTTTACTGATTTTCATAAGAGAAGGGAGTATCTAAAATTTATAATTATTTTAAAATAGTTTACGTTTAACCTAGTATTCTAACTACAGATTTCCATATAGAGCTTACTTATGAGTTAAAGTTTTAATTTTAATTAAATATTAATTTTCTTTAAATTCATTTAAATTTAAAAAGAGAAACAAGTCTTAGATGTCCTTGTACTATTCCCAATTCATTTTTTGCACAATACAATTTTCAAATATTTTTCTTAAGTGCAGTAAGATTCAGTAAAATAAAGTACAATTGTTTTTCATATTAGGAGTGCTTTCTTCTCCTTTATTCAACGTTTTATGCCCATCCTTGTGCGCACATATTTGAGTGGAAGGACAGATTTGAGAGTAGTATGTATGCATGCACCTGAATGCAACTCAAATATGGAAGGATATGGGCCAACTCCTTCTTGTGGCTTCTCTAAAATCTGCGGTCTCTGTTTCAAGTTTATTCCTTAGTTGAAGCTCTCAAATATATATAAACTACAATATATATAA
Source organism: Drosophila asahinai (assembly GCA_008042795.1). NCBI lineage: Eukaryota > Metazoa > Arthropoda > Insecta > Diptera > Drosophilidae > Drosophila > Drosophila asahinai. The sequence continues at coordinate 274,163 of VNJZ01004406.1, read as the reverse complement.
TAAGCTGAGGGAAAGCACTCCCCACCTTCAATGTCTCGGTGTCGAGGGCTCCTTCTTTGTCTCCCTCCTCATCGCTATCGATTGCTCAGCGAGTTGAGCTGGAAAAATGTTTTCGTGGGCGTGGCCCTCGAGCGAGAGGCGGGTGAAAAAAAATAAATTGTTGCAAACACAAACAGAAATATAATTTTTGTTGCCTCGCATCTACATGGGCCACATATTTATGGCATGCCAGCACGTACGCGATATATTGCAACCCAATCGCTGAACAAGGGGCTAAGGGGCCGGGGGGGAGTGCTTTTATTTATTTGGTAAACTTCGTTTATATCGCACACAAACCGAGTTAAGGGGAATCCCCCGCCACAGCCAGCGAAAGGAAAGTCGAGACCGAAACAGAAACAGAAACAGAAACCGACGCCATGTTGAATGCGTCGCAGTGGGCGGTGGGCGGTGGGTGGTGGCATCATAAAAGCCAGGACCCAGGACTCGTTCCCAGGACCCATGTACTTCTCTGTGTTTGTTATGCTTGTCAAGCATTTTGCGCGGGACCGTCTAACGATATTTCGATTTTGATATCTTTGGGTGTTATCGTTAAATGTCTGTCTGGGCGACGGTTCCAAGGGATGGCGGATAGCAACGGGGGCAGGCACACAATGTATACAATGTGCCATGTTGATTATGGTCTCATTTTTGGTATTTACTTTTCATTTGGATTATTACACACTCGGAAAAAAACCTTTGTTGCGTGAGATGGATGTATTTCTAAAAATGTATTTATATATATTACAAAAATAAAGTCACGAATTCAGTAAAAAGTAAATAAATTGTTTATAAATACATTGTAAGGATGTTCTCTGAAAATTTGAGTAAAATCGGATTATAAACATCGAAGTTATAAGACAATAAAGTTGCAACCTTCTATCTCTCCATCTCGTTTGCACTCCTTCTCAGATAGATGGTTAGTCGAGTTTCTCACCTTGATTTTAAACTGAAATTGATCCAAAATGATTTTTTATTTTTTGAAAGGCTTATTATTTATTTACATACTTAATGCAACACATTTTTAGTTTTTGAACTTACTTATGCTTTTTTCCCTCCTGCCAGGTTAATGATCCTCCCAGAGATCGGGTGGCTTCGTAACACCTCTTCCCTGCTGCCCATAATCGTTGCTTCCCTGGTTGGTCATGGTCATGTGCGAGACTTTTAAAATTAGCACTCAAATGTGTCAAGAGTCCAGCATCATTATTCCACGAACCTAAGACCCTCGTCCACGTCTCCGATCCGTTCCAAATTATGCTCGTGTGTACGGGGACTTTTTGACATGGGTCGATGGTCCTGGCTCTTCGGTGCCGTCATATGTCATAATTATAGCTGCTCCAGTTTGGGATCCTGCCAGGAACCTGCTCCAGTTCCTGCTCAGATATATTGATAATTGGCCGAGAAGTATGACCAAGTGAGCTTGCGGCTGTCCAAGTCTAGACGAAAAGTGTCGGTTTTTGAATATTTTGACAGTTGGCACTTGATGGGGCCTGGAGCCATTAAAGCATAGATTAAATAATTCTTGAAATGATCAAGGCCACTACTACGACTTTTATATTTAACAAGGGAATGGTAGAAGACATGAAATTATATGATTTAAATCTTGTTTTTTTTTGAGCTTTTCTGTTTTAAATTATTTTCATTAACTTTCTTCCATAATAATCCTTTAAATTAACATTATAAATATCCTAAACTCATAAAAAATCAATGAAGCAAAAGTGAAATGTATTCCTATCCTCTAAATAAAGCTAGTGACCTCCTCCTGACTTAAAGTTTAGTAAACTTAAATGGAGGAAACAATGCAAGGCACGAAGAGGCAGATATGGAGCAGCTCCATGACGCTGGTAAACCCATTAAGCTGACTGCCGGCAGATAAACTCCACTGGAGAAGGCACGCGATGCTCCCGGTCGGTTGTGATTTATGTGGCTTTTAGGATATTTTATTAAAATGCATATTCGTTGCTCGGATGTCACCGTCCGCCGCCGTTCAATGTTTATGATTTTCATAAGCTCGCCGGCCATTGGCCAGCGGCTACTGCTGGCATCCATTGCTCGGCAGGAGCTGGAGTGGTTCCTGTTCGGCGGCCAGGTTGTATGTCATAAATTGTCACCACCACAGGCCAGCGACCAGCGGCCAGCAGGATCGGGCGGACCCAGTCGCAGTGTCAGGTGAAGATACTGTATCTGATCGCTGCGACCGCTGCGGGTCATAAACAAGCGACTTCGCGACCAGGTCCTCCGATATGGTCTGCTTCCAACGCAGCCACCATTGCATCGCAAACTTTGCTGGCTTTTGGCTTTAATTAAAGCAGTCTGCCTGTCTTCATTTTAGCACAGGGTATTTGCTAAGTTTTTATGGGTATATTGTTTTTTTTTTCAATTTATAAAAGAGAGAAGCTTTAACGCTCTTCTTAGCTTCCTTATACTCTAAGCTGAGAAAATATAAATATTTTCCATTTCTTTTTTCATAAATAATAAAAATATTAAATGGATTTGAAACAAACCTAGCAAGTACCGGGTATTCCATGATCGAATCTCCCCATCTTAGTGTTATTTCTTGCCTTACGAGTATCTTCTGCTGCTCGGCAGTTGAATCTTTTGGAAAACATCAGCCGAAACAGACATCAACGTTGGCCGGGGCTTAGTGCGGATTCGTTTATCAGTTTATTTAAATTTTCCTCGCATGTGTAGTGGGCGGGGCGGGCGGTGGCTCGTATTTATGGCCATAATCAGGGCGCGGGGAATCCCGTTAAGTCGCGTCATAAGGCGGTTCGCCATTTTCGCTTATCGTCATCTCAGGCTCAGTTCAGAAGCCTCAGACTCGGATTCGGTTACAGCCTCAGATTCAGCTTCAGCTCCGCCCCCCCCTGAAGGCTGTGTGCAGAGTATTTTATTGTTGCCGCTGAGAAATTGGATTCGTATCAGTGGCACATATATACATTTATCCAGATACCCAGATACACATAAGCCCCCTGCACCAGCACGTACAGTTTATGGCAACTCATATCTGACAGATATAAAAGTAAGTATCCACATCTGAAAGAAAATGAGCGGCACAAGTCGAGGGAGCAGATGCAGGCACAGAAAGAAAATATAAAGAGATATAGGAATTATATACTTTCGATCCGAATGAGTCTTAGAAAGAGCTGGAAAGAGGGTTCTAGATCTACTAACAAGTTTCAGGCTTAAATTCTGTAAGACCTTTTGAGAGATGTTATTTAAATAAAATAATAACCATAAACTAATGAGTTTATGAGTAATAAGTTACTTTATGGTTATTCAAAAAACGTATCATATATTGTCTCTTAAATTAATTAATTTTAATAAATACGGGTAAGTAGATGTCGCCATTTTGTGGAAAAAGCTTCCCCAACGACAAGAACGTCGAAGAAAAATGATAATAAAATAACACAAATATGGTAGAGGGAATTGCTCGTTATGCGAGGATTTTCCGCTCTTTCTCTCTCTCTTTGTCTCTGTTGCTACTTGTGCTTTCCATTTTATTTTTATTTTATGTATTTGCCACATAAGCAGCTTAAGTGGCAGAGCTCCGGCACATTCGGATTTACATATGGACAGACATACGCATTTGTATATACATATATACATACTTTGTGTGCCATATCAAAGGCAAAAGGATCAGGCATAATGCCCGACGACGCCGCATGTGCCATAATTTGCAGAAAAGTGCCAGAACAGCCACCCAACCACCGCACAGGGCTCCACTTCCAATCGCAATCCCTATGCCATTCCATTTTGCACCCAACCCCGAGCCGGCATTAAAATGCCTTTCGAACAAGGATAACATTCGGCCTTCTTCCAGGACGAGGGGCATACGTACATATATATGGCACTTGGGGGCAAAATGGGTGCATGCCATAAAAACAATAGCGCACATAAATTTTGCACAAATATATATATAAAGTATGCAAAAAGGCATAAAAACGAATAACATCAACGACAGGCGGGGGTTACCCCAACCAAATGAGTTGAGCGGGGAAGCCCCACACTCGCATAAACACACACACACATTCACCAGAATCGTAAAACATATGTAAGCAAGGATACGAAATATTTATTTTTCTCTCTTTTTTTGCCCCATTTCGTGTTCATTTCATTTCGCACTGATTTCGCAGGAATTTTAACGAGAGCCCGACTTTGGTGGGAACTGGTTAGCAACTCTAAGTAAATGGTAATTGGTCCGAAAGGAGGCATGATAGGATGATATTTTGGGATTATTTACACTATTAGATGTATTCTATAAATTTCTAGAAATTTTTACAGTGCTTGGCATGGTTTTTAAATTTATTATATTTTGATATTTATATATTTTGATGTATGATGTTAAATTGAAAATATAAAGTATTTTAAATAACCAAAGTGTATCTATTACACATTCAAATTTTAATGACAGAAAATATTATTTTCTAATACATAATAAATACATTTTACTAATTTTTTCATACAAAAAGTTTATTTTAAAATTATTTACTATAAACATCTGTATTTCAGCATAATTTAATTAAAATTTTCGACGGATCAGATTTCTGTTTACCTCATAAAATGAAAATTAATTAAATTGAGGTCTAAGAACGCAGACCATTCTAATAATAGTTATTATAATTATATAGAGTTCACGCACTTTACTAGGCATTCCCCATCAGTTTCGAAGCTATTTTCAAGATTATTTTAAAAGTTTTCTAAACAAGATACTTTCTCTGAGAGTTTTTGTTAACAAAATAAAATTATGAAATGACAAATGTAGTCATTTACACAATTTCCAAAGATATAGTATGATATTTCCACAGAATTGAAATCGTTAAGCTTGTTTAAAAAATGCATTAGAAAATATATAAGAATTCTTGGTAAAAATAATTTAAAGATAAGTCTAACCATTAAATCAGGAATGTACAAATAGTGGTTAAACATTTGTAAAAGTACCATAATTATTTTAAGATATAGAAAATTAATTCCATTGAATTGATTTTAATTCTAGAATTAGCAGCTTAATTTTCCAAAATCTTGTAACTTTTCTGCTTAAATGAATGGCCTAATCTTCCATATGCTTGAAGCCCGATGCTTATCGATGTCCTGCTGACCCGAGGCATCATATTTACTTAATGACATCAGCTGCATCCTCTCCTGCCGATTCCGATATCGGTGACATCCATCTCGTGCATTAGACGAGGAGGATGAGGAGGAGGCAGTCGGAACAAATGCGATTGCCGTAGGGCATTCACGCATCTCCATCTCGCACGGGGTCACAGATGTCGGCATTTGCCGGCCTCGCCGTCGTCGTCACCCGTAATTGGACATTGAGTGCTCCGTCGTGACCCTCCCCCTGGATTCACCCCACTCACCTCTCCGGGTAAGCGCACGTAATTGTAATTTTCCGTGTTTTCCGTTTGATTTTCCATTTTTTCTTCCTTTCCCCCGAATTTGCCAAGTGCATGAATTTGTCGTTTTCAGAAATTTATGCTTTTTAGTTTATTGCTGGTACGGCACGAGGGGGGTGGCAGGACGAGGGAAGAGGGAGAGGGTGTGCCTGCATAGTTTTATGAGTGGACCTTCGGTGTGCTGGCCATCAGACGTCCGCCGTCCCTGGCCAGGGCCAAGTCCATGTGTAATTGGGAATTTATTAGTCGCTGGAGACTCATTTACATTTCTTCCTTCCGGGGGAGAAGCAACGAAGGACATACATATATGGACAGGGCCCGGCCATCGGAGACTGCTGTAATTATTAGCCATTCTTTTATTTATGGCAAGGAAAGTTTTGATTTATCCCGGACAGGCGGGATACTCAAGACAAATGCCTGCAGTTCGGCAAATAAATTTCCGAAATGGTCTATCGCTCTTCCATACGCCGCAGATTTATTACTAATTGCTAGTCATAAGGATGGCAGTCACACCTGGCACTTACCCATGGTTCTGATGTATTTCGGAAAAGAAAAAGGATAAAATATAATCACAAAGAGTCAAGAATTTCTAAATTTAGATTAAATTCGATTTTTTTGGCTCCGTTTATTCGATGTTCCTCAAGATCCAGTCTCTGAATGGCAAAATGCGCATGAATCCGTCAATGAAAGTCCACGACTTACTGCCCCCAATCGTTCCGAAGGATTTTATCCCAACGAGGAAGTAGTTTCGCGGCTTTCCGTCCACCAACTCAAAGTCCATCAGCGGTGATCCGGACTCCAGAAAATTCGTCGTGACTCCGACGGTACACAGGTGGTTCTGGGTGAACTCTGACCTGACCCGCGGTGACCTGACCAGCTCGGTGACCGCGTTGCAGTACTCCAGGCTGGTCGCGTGCCTCGTCGCCTTGATCCGCCACTCGCGTTCCTCGGTCACCTCCGCTCTGATCGATGGCTGGTACTGGAATCCCGCCACCTCCAGTCGCTGGCCGATGTAGTTGCCCTCGACCTCGCGCGCCGGCGGCAGGCAGAGCGGCTGCACATAGTCCGAGAGCTCCACATTCCGCACCATCTTGGCCAGGGCGATGTCGTTGTCGTGGCTTGTACTATTGAACAGGGGGTGCACCGCAATCTCCTCGATGTCCACCGCCTGCGGGGGCGGGGAGCACTGGGTGACGTAGTTGGACATGCGACAGTCACCCGCCTCAGTGTTCGGGTTGGCGCGCCAGTCGCCGAACAGTATGTGCTTGGGATAGCTGCTGGGATACTCGAACAGAGCACAGCGAGCGGTGACGATGGCGTAGCGTTGGTGGATCAGCACTGCCACGCAATCGGATACCGGGTGCGGCTCATCCGGCTCCACGAGGAACAAGCGGGCAATCCAGGGGTGCTCGTTCGGGTCTGTGAAGAGCTTATGGTTGTAGAATTGGCTCTCCCGCAGCTTGCCACACTGCTGTTGCTCTTGTCCCTCGGTTTCTAGCAAGGGAATACAGATTCATTAAGGATCTAAATTTATATAATATTGCTTATAATGGTCACGATCTAGAAAAGTCACTAGTTTGATACAAATTAATTATAAACTTTCTGTTTATTGGTTTTATTTGAACTTTGCTTAATTTATTCACACACTTTGCAGTACTGAGAAGCGAGCTTTGTAATTTATTCACTAACATCAGTATTAGTCACTGATTTGTAGCGTCAATATCTCTGAATATCTCACATATGCAATAACGAATTTAAAACTATTGGAAAAATACCAAAACTCTAAATAAATTCACACGGTCTACAAACTTACGCGATAAGAATGTGGGTAATACCCCGAATATGAGGAAAAACAGGCGAGCAGCTTCAATCATCTTCCAGCCAGCTTTGATTGAAACTAAACCTCGATCGCTGATGAAAATATTTTTTATACAGGTTATCAAAGCTTTTCGTTGCAATGTGCTTTTGCTCAGGGAACATATTTTCTCAATGAAAACAACAGCAATCTGAGGTGAGAGCTTGAGATTTGCACATTTTAATAATATTTACGAGTATCACTTTTTAAATCAAATCAATCTGCACAAGTCACAATGCATATATGTATTTTAAAATTTTAATTTTAAGAAAATATTCAAGTAATATTTTAGTCTACCGCGAAGTATATTCAATGTTCTTCAAGATCCAGTTCCTAAATGGCAAGATGCGCATGAATCCGTCTATGAAAATCGGCGATGCAGTGCCAGAAACTGTGCCAAAGGTGTTTATTCCGACCAGGTAGAAGTTCCGTGGCTTTCCGTCGACCACCTCGACGTCCATTAGCGGTGACCCGGACATCAGGTTGTTCGCCTCGAGCTCAACGCCACACAGGTGGTTCTGGGAGAGGGTCAGCCGGCCGAGAGCCTCCGTCAGCGAGATGCAGAACTCCAGGCTGGTCGTGTGCCTCGCCACCTTCCGCCGCCACTCCACGTCTCGGATCTGGTCCTCGTTCCAGGAATGCGCCTGGGTGAATCCCGCCATCTCCAGCCGCCGGGAGATGTGGTTGCCCTCGATCTCGCGAGCGGGCGGCAGGCAGAGCGGCTGCACGAACTCCGAGAGTTCCACATTCCGCGCCATCTTGGCCAGGGCGATGTCGTAGTCGTGGCTGCCTAACTCGAACTGTGGGTGCACCGAGATCTGCTCCATGTCCACCGCTTGCGGTGGCGGCGAGCATGTGGTGGAGCCCCTTTCCAGACGACAGTCACCCACCTTGTAGTTCTGGTTGGCGCGCCAGTCCCCGAAGAGGATGAACACGGCTGTGGTGTTGTCGTCGAAGAGGACACAGTGGGCTGGGAGGATCGCGTAGCGTTGGTGGATCAGCACGGCCAGGCATGAGAATTTGGTGTCCGGATTACTCTGCTCCCCGTAGCCCACGCGGCCAATCCAGGTGTACTCGTCCGGGGCGGTGACCACCATCTCGTTGTGGAGCTGAGTCTCCCGCAGCTTGCCACACTCCTGCGGCAGCTCCTGGCCCTGAGTGGCTACAAAGAGGATTTAAGGATCAAGAAATAGAACCCATTGCATTTATTTTTACTAGATTTGTTCAAAAGTTTAGTGATCTATCTCTCGATTTAATTTCATTCATATTGCAGAATGTGTGTAAGCTTTATAAAGTGAATTAATGACTAGAATTAGTCACTGAATTGTAACCTTAATTTACAAGGGTGTCAGAGATGCATTAACGTAATCAAACCACTTCAAAATGATAACAGAATTGCTAAATATCTTATTAATTGAGGATTTTCATTGACTTTTCCTTCACCCGATCTGAAACTTACGCGATAAGAATGTGGGCAATACCCCGAGAATGAGGAAAAACAGCCGAGCACCGACAATCATCTTCCAGCAAGCTTTGATCGAAACTAAACCTCGATCGGTGGTGAGAATAATGTTTATACAGGTTATCAAAGCTTTTACTCAGTGCAAATCGGTTGCACTGAGAACGGAAATATGAGAGTCTATGAAAATTAGGCTTGTGTGCTTTCATTCCTAAAATATTTCCTTTTTTTTTTGAGTTTTTCATTTCAACTAATTCTAAGTTTTACTTAATAATCTTTCAAACTCCAAATATATTCGTGGGAGGTATTTAAATAATCTGAATGTCAATCAGTTGTAGAAATTGTACTTATAGAGACTTAGAGAGGGACACCTTTCCCATAAAAAATTATTTATATAGTATATAATTATAGTGAATGATTCTCCAAAACATTATTAAAATGGGAGCTCGTTAGCTGCATGGGTATATGTATGTTCATTAACAAAATTTTAAAGCAAAGAAAGGTGGATATTGTGGGTCTGTTTTTATAGTGAACTTTTATTAAGTGGATCTGCGCTCGACATCTATTCAATGTTCTTCAAGATCCAGTTCCTAAACGGCAAGATGCGAATAAAACCGTCTATGGAAAGTGGCTCAGACTTTGAGGACGGCTTCCCAAAGGTGTTTAGTGCGACGAGGTAGAAGTTCCGAGGCTTTCCGTCCACCACCTCGACGTCCATCAGTGGTGCTCCGGACATGAGGTCGGTCGCCTCAGGCTGAACGCCACACAAGTGGTTCTGGGTGAAGGTCACCCGCATATTTACCGTCGCCGCCATGCAGAACTCCAGGCTGGTCGTGTGCCTCGTCACCTTCCGCCGCCACTCGTAGTTCTCGACCTGCTCCTCCGTCCTAAAATTAAACCTGGCAAATCCCGCCATCTCCAGTCGCCGGGAGATGTGGTTTCCCTCGATCTCCTTAGCGGGCGGCAGGCAGATCGGCTGCACGAACTCCGAGAGCTCCACGTTCCGCACCATCTTGGCCAGGGCAATGTCGTAGTCGTGTTGCCGCGCCTCATACAGTGGATGCATCGCAATCTCTTCGATGTCTATCGCTTGCGGTGGCGGAGAGCAGGTGGTGAAGCCCCTGTCCAGGCGACAGTCGCCCACCTTGAAGTTCTTGTTGGCGCGCCAGTCCCCGAAAAGGATGAACTCGGGTGTAAAGTTTCCGTGTGGCAGGACACAGTGAACGGGAAGGATCGCATATCGTTGGTGGATCAGCACTGCCAGGCATCGGAATTCAGTTTCCGGTTTACTTGGGTTTTTGTAGCCCACACGACCTATCCAGGTGTACTCGTCCGGGTCGGTGATCAGCTTCTCGTTGTGGAGCTGGGTCTCCCGCAGCTTGCCACAGTGTTGCGGCAGATCCTGGCCCAGAGAGGCTACAAAAGAGGATTCAAAATACAAATAATATTTGATTTTTAAGATAAATATGTGGATTAATTTTAGATATAATTTTTGAAATATTAATTTCCCGTAATATTAGCATTAGTACTACACAAATACACAGGTATAAGCACAAGCTTTATTCACTCACTCACCACTCAGTGACTATTATTAGTCACAGATTAGTTTGCGAGTTTGCTACAGATATAGTAACGAAATTAAAACAATCGTTAGCATTCCAATATTCTTGTTAAAAGTGGGTTTTCCTTCACCCGATCTGTAACTTACGCGATAAGAACGCGGGCAATACCCCGAATATGAGGAAAAATAGTCGAGCACCGACAATCATCTTCCAGCAAGCTTTGATTGAAACTAAACCTCGATCGGTGGTGGGAATGATGTTTATACAGGTTATCAAAGCTTTTGCATGGGAACTGCAATCTGAGAAAATCTAGCTTTGCCCCGTTTTCACTTTCTGCTGATTTTCTATCTGGTTGTTAAACAATATTTGCAATCGGTTCTATTAAAAATACAAATAATTTTAATCGTATTTTCTTGTTTCAGCTAACATCATCTGAATTTATAGGTTGTTTTAATTTTTTCTAGCACTGCAAATCGAACTTCTAGAAACTTTTAAATAAACTAAAAGTTGAAGTTGTGCAAATCGTATTTATAGGGTTTGCTTAAGCTTTTGATCAGAGAAAATGAATTTATTGAAAAGCTGCAAGCTGGGATGAGAGAATCAGAGAACCTCTTCTAAAGCTAACTCTCTCTTTAATATTCTTTATAGTATATATTCATTAGAGTATATATTTTTTGTATTATTATTTAAATTAAGACAATTAAACTCATCCAAAGCCAAGCTTAACTTGTCCCTCATCCGTTCAATTTGAGTCCCAAATTTGAGCCCGGCCAAAGGACCGTGTTAATGGAAGCCCTGCTCGTCGGGTCACGCATAATCTTATTAAGCACCGGACTCCAGCCCCCACTCCGGATGGCAGAGAAGAAATTTCCACAACGTCACCAATTTCCGGCAATTATTTCGACTGTCGGTTGATTTAATTTATTCGTTGCTCAAAATTAAAACCAAACCAAAACAAAGAAATCCCCTTGTCCAAGTCGAGCGACATTGTAAACAGGCCACATGCCATCGCATTCCCGCTCTAAAGGTCCTGGGCTGCTCCTGCTCCTGCTCATCCTGCCCGGCCCCATTCCCGCCCGCTGGGCTGTTGTTGGCGCGATTTTTCATTCCCATCGCAATTGGTTTTCAATTCGGGGCCCATGTAATCCCCCAGCTCCATGGGATATTTCTGGGGATTTATGTTGTTTTTTCTTCGCTAGACGAGGAGTCGAGGATTCAGCGGCGGGGTCTCTGCATATTATTAGCGTGCGCCGCGTGACTGCGAGTTCAACTTTTAATCGAATGCACATAATTGCCAAAATAAATCAATCAATTCGGCTCGGCTGGCCCCTAATGAGAACTGACAGCAGCCGGCGGCAAGTCATCCCCACTTTGGAGCTCGGAGAAGTCCAGTTCCCAGATCCATGCAGGCCCTTTGCATAAATTACACTTGACAATAAATGTAGGCAAGTACCTTTTATCTGACAGATAACATTTAAAATTTAATCAAATGGTAAGTAACATTTTTATAAGGATTTATGTACCATTTAGAAATGGGTTTGTCCTTCATAAAGATTTGAATAACTTAAATATGAGTTATTCTAAACCGAATTGAACGTAAATTGTACAACTCAACTGGGCTGAACTTTGTGGCTCAGTGTCAGATTGCCAGCTCTAGATCCGTTTGCCTGATGATTCTAAGGAGGAAGGGAACCCGGCCCAACCTTTAACGACTTGGTTTACGTGTCATTAGACCTCGGAAGGAAGACCTCTGGCTAATGCCCCGTCTTAGGTGAACATAAATATCCGTGTTCCGTCCGATAGTGATCACTAATTCCCGCTCTTCCTCCCACCAGACACGTGCCCTTGGCCGCGCCTCCGTCTCGTTTGGTAATCCGTGAGATATGGCGACGATGACACGCTCCACTGGCTGACTCCGCGCCCATTATGAAGATGACAAATGGAGCGCAACTGCCACCGACTCTGCTCCAGCTCTCCTCGAGAGAAGAGCAAACAGAACGGGGTAAGTTCGGCGGCGGAGATCCCGGAGCGCGTGCGGGATTATGTGTCACAGGATTAGCGACAGCACCAGGTTCAGTGTTCCCACCTAGGGGTTTATTTGCGATTGGAATTGATTTAGCTTGGCTGGGAATGAAGGAAGATTGCTATCGGAATGGTAGTCCCTTCTGGGGAATTTTGCAGACCTTGGATTTTTCTATTAGATTTTTAAGAATTTTATTTTGCAAAGTTTCACTTTAATTATTAAATTGACGCTGTGAGGTTTTTTCTACTTAACATTAGTACTTAGTCAGGGCTTGAGCAGGCTGTATATATTTTTTTTTTTTAATTAACACGTACCTTGGTATATTTCACATTTATTAGAATAATCTCTTAGGGTTTTAATGATATCTTTTCCTTAAAAATAGCAAATATATCATCACACCTTATGGGGGACTTCCCGCTGGCCTTAAAACGCTGCCAAACAAATTTGCTTTAAATTTCCCAACCATAATTTGGTGTCGGTACCAAAAAGCACAAGCAGAAGCCGGGATTCATGGAGAGTGAAGGGGTGAGGACTTCCAGGACTGAGTTGCCGGAACTGACGAGAACGTTATTAGCCGCAGGGGGAGTTGAGGCGGATGGATAAGGCAGATACCTTTGAAGGGGTGTTTTTATTTTTTATTTCCAGCGGGCTGCGGCAGTCCACAATTGAATTTTGAAAAAAAAAAGAAATACTGTAAAACGCATTTTTCAAAATGACAAACAAACCTAGCGAAAAGTGAAACGGAAACGAAAACAAACAATGGAGGCCAAGGAAAACAAAGTAACCTGAGACCGATTCCCGGGCTCAAACGGATGACGACGATGATGAGGATGATGATGAGGCTGCGGATGAAGGGGTGGCTCTGGTGGAAGATGGCCAGGAAGACCCGCAAGGGGGTGTGAAAATGAAATAAGTATAAACAAACAGCGGCGCACAGTAGGCAGCTCAATTTGGACAAAGTCAAATGGACTGACTGGGGAGACAAGGGTTCGTTCCTCCGCAGGGGTTGCTCTACGCGACTCTACAGTTTGGCAATTATAGTTTCCCGAAATGCGAGAAATTGGACAAACAATGAACTGTTATCAATCAGTTTTACATGTGTATCAACACGGACACCCCGGCGGGATCTCTGATTTTTAGAGCTGTGACTTGGAAAAGGTGCCAGTGAGGGTGGGGTTTTTTAGTATTCATATTATTTCCATTAAAACTATAATTAAAAATTATACAGTAGGTTTTAAAGAATCAAAAAAGGTGCCTTGGAAAGTACTAAAAAAGTTTGGAAGCTCTTTAGAGGCCGTTCAGGGTGTTACTCAACTCTGAAAAGGGAACCTTGTATATCCTTTTCCTATTAGTCCAAAGAAGCCTTAATTTCTATAATTTCTTTCTGCTTAACTCCATTAATACCCCTTTAAGTAAGAGGAGTTTCCAGCTCCCTGTACCCCGAACTCCAATCCATGTCGTCGTGGAACAAGAACCGCAGATGTCCGGTTCCAGGGCGCGATTTTCCCGTAGAGACGGCGACCTTATTACGCTGCCAAAGTGCAGGCCAATTGCAGGGGATGGATGAGGAGCTGGACGGGGATGGGGAATGGCTTCCACGGTGCACTTGGCCGCGGGCATAAATCACACCGTTTAATAACTAATAAACGCCATCGCTCAAGTGGCAGCTGTCAGCTTGTCAGCGGCCGCGTCCGAGAAGCGTGAAATTGTCGCAACAGGACACACAACAGGACCAGGGGTCAGGGCAGAACGTTCAGGAGGACAAGGACAAAGGCTAGGACAGCGCCGTGCTCGTGTCAAGTAAAAAACACCCCAGAGGAATCCATCAGTTTTCGTGATTTCCGTATATTAAGTCATCATTTTCGGTCCCACTTCTGGGCAACGGCAACTCCCATGGGCGGCCTTGTGCGATTCGTTCGGGGAAAAACTTTAAATTGAAGCTGGGAGAACGGACGGACTTGTGTCCATGCCGGCTGATTACAAGGAAAGTTAAGTGCTTCGATTCGAATGGAGTTCCCCGGGACGAAAGCCCTGCCCGGGGATCGCTTTCTTGTCCATGTTTCATTAGTGGTTAATGTCGGACACAATGGAGCAAGATTCGGGAAGGTGGATATCTATAGAAAGGGAATAAAATTGATAATGGGAGTTGGAGAAATAAAAGTAGACAATAGCTTTATTATTTATTGATTTTTGAAGAATAGTAGATTTTTATAGACAAAGTGAGCTTTAAGTAATATTTACTATAGATAGTCAACATAATGATTCAATAATAAATAAGACGTAAAGGAAGGATAGTAGATTTCATTTTTCATTTTGAAGGATAGTACATTTTTATACATAAAGTAAGCTTTAACTAATATTTACTCTAGATAGTATCAACATAATGATTTTTGAATAATAAATATGACGTAAAGGAACATTGTTTGCTTTTAAAGTTTTCTTCAACTAATACTCTAAATATTAATCAATATTGGTGTATTGTATTGTATTTTAGGAATGTTAAGAAGATATATATAATTTTAAATGATTCCAAAAATTATCTTAGGTTGAAATAGATAATTAATTTTAATTTTTAAACTCATATAAAGTGGTTAAAGTTGCAATAGAAATTTTAACTTTTTCTGGATAGTTAAGTGCTTCTGAATAAATTATGCATCTTAATATAAATTATGACTTTAAATGTAATATTTAAGTGTAATTTAACTGCCTTGCTTCTTTTAGCAAAGTATAGTTTTATATTTTTCCACTAATACCCAGTAATATAATTGCTTCCTAAAAGTATGCTAAGCCCATTTGTCAAACTCTATTTTTCTATATCTATCTATAAAAGCAAACCAGATACTTTCTACAGGTTACACACCTTATATATTTCCAGTTTGACTTTAGTTAACCTTAAATAACTTCAATTTATTCAATACAAATAATAAATTTCAAGACTTCCCCGACTTTCCCTTATGCATCTGTGTCTTTGTCGGAATAAATTGGAAACCTTACAATGTTTCGCCTCGAAAAATGTCAGAGAGCCTGGCGAAACTGCGGTGGGTAATTGGAGTCATCTCCCTGAGCTCCTCGACACCTCGTCATCCATTAAGATGAACTACAACAAATGCACTCATTTGCTTGCAGGTGTCCACAAGCCCAACACCCACCATCTTCGTCCTGCGCTCCTGGGGGAGAGCACTCTAATGCGTCAAAATCCTTCAACTTTTCGCAGCATTTGCGCACAATGCGGTGGGCGCTGGAGGCGTGGCTGCTGCTGCTGCTGCTGAAGAGCCCTCAGCCCTTGAGCGAAAACAAAAACAAGGGCAGCAAAAAAAAAAAATATGTATAAAGCGGAGAGAGACTGACAAAAGTATTTGAATTGACAAGTGCCATCAAAATAGAAGCGGAATTAAATTTATCATGCCAAGTGGCGGCTTCACGAGGTGAGGCCAGAGCCCCGCAGAGCTATGACAGCCTCCCGGGGGATGGAACACCCCATCCCAAGCCCTGGGAGAGGCAGGAGCACAGCGTCATCGATCAACTCGAGCGGAAGAGAGTTCCGCAGGAAGGAAGCCCAACTTTTAAATATTGAATAATATGTTTTTCTTCTTTTGCCGCCGCCTCCAGCCCCAAAAGTCACGCCCCCCTTTTGACTTGGCTCGTTTTTGTTGCCCAACAAAGTTGGCATAATGATGGGGCGAATGATGAGCGGAATATTGACAGAAACTCGGCACAGTGTGTCTGGGTATATTATAAAAATAAAAATGATTTTAAGTTGTATTAGAGAAAGAAAAAATTACAAAAATATTTTTAAAATACTAAGAAATAGATTTGAAATGTGAAAAGTATTTTATTCAAGTGGGATTCGATATTATAATAGAGAACAACTTTATTATATGTACTAAATATGAGGCAGAATAAATTTTAAAATTTTTTAAAAATCCTTTACTCACTGAACCACTGTCCCAAACCAAGACCTTCCTAAATCGATCAGCTCACAGATGATGATGATGACGACAATGACGAAATGCTTTCGGATTATTATGCTAACAAATCAGGCCAGACTTCAGACTCCCGACTCAAAAAGTAACGAGACCTAAAATGGTATGTGAGGGAAACATGGCAACCCGGGCACCAGGATGATTTAAGATCTGCCTGGAAACTCCCCCTCAGCTTGCCACTTGAATTCGCAACGCAGACGCTTCCATTACAAAATGCTTTGAATGGGATTTTTAATTTGTATTTAATTTCATAATTAGACCTGAGCCCCGACACGTTCCTTGGCCGTGCTCGGATTTCGGAGCATGGCACACGACTCCGCCTTTTATACCCGGACACCCGAGCTGCTATCCGGCGAATCGTGTTAAATGTAATCCGCTTAGCGTTCATAATTTCTGCTAATATGTCAGAAACTCAGGTTCACATGACTCTCTTAAACAGCCTTTTATTCCCAGTCTCTGATTTCACGCTTGCATTTGATATAATGTAATTAGGAAAGTGTGTAGCCTAACCTAAAAAAAAACATATTTATATTATTTTATAACAATTTATGGTATAACTATTAAGCAAAAAGTATAATCAAAAATTTCTTCGGTGCACCCTGAAGGCTGAGGAATTTTCCGATAAAACCGGCTTGAAATATGCCCTCGCATCGGGAGCTTTCAATGTAAACATCGCGCCCGAAGTGGACAAATCGTTCAACTAAAAACGACAGCAATCAAACAAAATTGAATATCAGCGGAAACGGAAGCGACAAAAATCGACAGCAGCAAGTGCCGCCAACTGGGGAAAAAAGCGGATGTTGGCGTGACATTCGGAGAGTTGGGATTGCGGGGGCTCACGGCGATTGTTACGTGTCAATAACTGCAATAAAAAATCCTGGCTGTAACAGCCGCCAGGCTGCGCCTCAATAACTCTCCAACTCAAATCAAAATCAACGTTGCATTTCAATTGCGAAATTGCCAACTGCCAAACGTCCGCATCCGCCGCCTGCCCATCAATCGCCCTCCAGGAAAAATCGGTGCTCGGCTTTACCTTTATCCCTACCTCAGATCGGCGGCAGCCGGCCAGGAGAATATTAAAATAAATGTCCATCAGTTAGTTATTCTGTGGAGTTATTTGTTTCGTTTCGAGATTAAATTAAACTAGGCCCCGAATTGCCTGTTATATGAAACGGTGAAATGGGAGCAAATCGAAGTGGTTTGCTGGGAAGTGTTTTTAATCTAATTCCGTGAAATAGAAACCTTTATGTAGAAAGTTTTAAAGAGGAATTATATTAGAAATATCTTTTAAAGATGCATTATTAAATACAGCTTTGCCCTTTTATAAATGTAAAAAAATTTGTGTTTTTAATCTATTTCCGTAAAATAGAAACATTTTATTTAGACAGTTTTAAATGGGAATTATACTAGAAATATCTTTTAAAGATGCATTAATGTAAAAAATGTTTGCAAATTTACTTTAAATCTAGACATATGAAAGAGTAAATAATTATTTAGTTTCTGATGGTCTTTTATTATTATTTAAGAGTACAATAGATTTCCAAATAAGATACCCCAATGAATTTCCTTCAAAAACCATTAAATTTAAATAAAATACTTTTTATCATTCAATCAATAAGAGTAATTCATGTAAAAATCACTCGTTTTGTTCTGAATATCAAAAGCAATTCAAAGTGAGGGTATCATCGAGGCCTATTGCCATATGTCCTCCTATCTGGACTTGCAGATCGCACCAGTTAACTGCCTCTTAGTCTGCCATTATCTAATCTGGAGGAACACATCTGCAGTGATCTATTGGGATGTCATATGTCGGCGGACAATGGGAATTGCAAATGTATTCATTTCTCCTCTTATTTTGCATTCCGCCGGGGTGACTTTGATGGGTTCGTGTTGCAGCAGTTATTAACACTCTGGTAGCGATTTGTCACAAAAATGCCTCGTATGACATGTGTGCAAACAAGACCAGAAAAACGGCGAAAAAAGGATGACAATGCGGGGTTGCAGATAGTCCTCGAAAGGGGTGTCCTTGCAGGCATCCCGAGATCCACCCCGAAAATGTTGTTTACTTTTAATTTGACGCAAAACTTAAATTTAAACTCAATAAGCGTCGGTCTTCAATAGAAGCCGTTGCAGCCATATGCCAAGTATTTATGCATATATATCGGTACAAGTTTAATTAAAAACACATCAAACTGCAGCAGACACACAGGAATCAATCACAATTACCAGTGCCCGTCGTCGATGGTCGTGCTGAAAAATTGGCAATATGTAAAAAATGCACAAGAATGAAATGGAATCAAAGGAATGCTGCACAGGCCAAAAGGGAAAACCCGGGGAAAATTACCCCAAAAGCCAGGGACAGACTTCTGCACGGATGTAGCCATAATAAAAACGTGGACTAATTAAAAATTCCAACGATTAATCTTCTCATGTATCATGAACCACACTTACATTGCGGAAACTAAAAGATTTTTCTATAGAATATATATCTTAAAACTATTATTTAAAGAAAGTAAAATGAGGGGAATTTGTCTTAAAATGTTTCTTGATACTGCAAAACCCGACTCTCCTGCTCCTGTAAATCTGAATCCGTGCAAAGCCAAGGAGAAATTGCTTCCACGCCGCTGGCCTCATTAAGTGGCAACAAAACCAAACAAAAGTCGGACCACAACATTTCAAATCAAATATAAAAGTCAAAAATCCATCGAAGCCGAAACGAGGGCGTTAGCCAGGAGTCCTGGGGCCCCAGGACCTGCATGCAAATGGCTACCGGGCTGGTTGGAGTAAGGGTTGGCTCTGAGAGTTGGGGGAGTCCTTAGCATGCCAGAGGAGAGAGGGAGAGCCTGACCGCAGTCGAGGCACCAAGACGCCGGCAATGAATGAGAATTCGCCTTTGCGGAAAAACTTAAACACCGGAAACAATTAATTCCACTTGAATTAACATATGCACAGATTGGGCGGAGAATTGGAGTGGCCACCAGGAGGCGGAGGGACCTTCGAAAGTGTTGACTGCCCCGAGTGGCTGGAGCGGGGCTTGGTTCCTGATTGATCGCCCCTCGGTCCTTGGATGAGCACTCCTGCCTGGCAAAAGTTTGTGCCATAAGCGCTCCAGGAGCCATTCGTGTTTATGAGCCAAAACTTTTGATAGACTCGCGGTTAAAAGGGGTACCAAGGTACACTTGGAAAAAAACTAGAAAGTGGGGCAAGTTCTACAAAAAAGTAAAATAAGAGAAATGTGAAAATTAATATACTTGTATTTTATATTTCTTCTAGAAAAATTATCAATCAAATCAATTTTAAATAATAGAAACTCCCCTTTTCCCTAAGCACTTTTACTTTAACGAACCCACATAAATCTATTAAAATAAACTCGAATTTCTCTCTGTGCATACTCACATAGATACGAGTTTAGGGAAATAGTTCGGTGTACCGCATTGCGAGCAAACAGTTTCAGAAATGAGTTAAAAAGTTAATTGCCAGCGGACAGGTAATTTCTGGCACACTTCAAGTGCAAATGCCATTAAGTAATATGCAAACAAGGGTGGTCCTGTCGAATTCCACCCTCCCAGGACCGCTGGCCAAGTCAATCAAGGAGCTGACAGGCTCGACGGCCGCGACACGAAAGCCATAAAGTCACGAAATGCCTCCAACTACGGCACCGATTCTGGAAACCGGGATGGTTCCTTTTTTGCTACCATTCCTTCTCCTCGACCCTTTTCGTGTGCCTTGCGGTTAGTTATAGAGTTAGTTTCAAGCGGGGGATATACTGAGAAAAAAAAGGTTTTTAAAATGAAATTAGTACAGAAAGAAAACAAGGTTCTCTAGAAAGTATGCTGTGGATTTTCCCGTTCTAAAACTATGCATTTCATGGTCCAGGCAAAGGACTATATTACGTTTCCTCTCTTTAAATTAGCAATATTTTTTTATAGATTTTTTGTAGTGTAAGGTTTTTGTAAGGGGACTTTGGGCAGGTGAGTTGCGGAGGTGGTGAGGTGACCGCACAGCGCGTGCTCACGTTTAGGCGTAACAAATTACCATTAAACTGCAGTCGCCCGCCGTCCCTCTGTCTGACTGATTATTATTTAATGATGAACCCGGGCAGATTGTCCCAATAAACAAAAGTCTGGGCCTCGAGGGCTGCTTCATAGTCGAGTTCCTCGTCTAATTATACGTCATATGATATACACACAGACATTTATCCTGTTAACGTGGAACGTGTGCTTGGGAGTACGGTTAGAAAATGAAATTGGGACTCGAGGACAGTCACCCACATTTTGATTATCATTTCTGAATTTAAGGTAAGCTTAGCTGACGGTTTTCAGAGCGTGTTCCATATCTGCAATCCATTTTGAATTGGCGAGATTTGGATAAGA
Source organism: Drosophila asahinai (assembly GCA_008042795.1). Taxonomy (NCBI): domain Eukaryota; kingdom Metazoa; phylum Arthropoda; class Insecta; order Diptera; family Drosophilidae; genus Drosophila; species Drosophila asahinai. Next base: position 253,476 of record VNJZ01004406.1, on the reverse strand, counting down.
AACAGGATATTGCCAGGCAGAGGGTTCTTGGTTGTTCCAAGGAAAAACATCATTTAAAAGTAAATTCGTTAATATTGCAAAGATTTAATCATTTAATTTGAAAAGGTTATAATAATTATTAATTACCTTTCCAAGACCCTATATAATAACCAAGCTATTTCTTGTATTACTTCTTTATGCATAAGCCTGGCTCAGCCATATCCCTTAATCAAGTAGATATATATCCTCGCACATAAACAATTATATAAATGAGTCTCTGGCGCTGTGTGTTTGTGTCTGCATCCATGCCGCCGTGCCGGTGACTAATATCATCGAAGGAATGCAATTATTCAAGTGCTGCCAGCCAATTCTGGAAAATGCCAAAAACAGCCAAACGAATTTTCCGCACCGTCAGCAGGCAGGGCGCAGGGCAATTTTTTAATTTCTTAATTTTTGCGAGCTCATGGAAGAATTAGCCACGTTGCCACTTGGCCACACGTAGCAGCCAAGATGTCGCTGGACGCTCCGGCGGGGGTCCAACCCCCAGCCGGCGAAGGACGGTAATATTTCTCTATCTCTCCAGCCAGCCAGCCAGCCAGGACAATGGGCTGCTCCTTTGTACACCCACTTTTGGCCAAGTTCAAGGAGGGTATATTGTTAAGAGGGAATATCTTTTTAGCCAAGGAGAGATTTTAAGACAAAGAACAATTCAGTTGTGGGAATTAGAACTTGAAACAGATGCAAGTTCATAAATCTAGAAAGGAAGGGCTTAGCTTAGAAAGATTTTTGTCTAATAAATAACAATAATTCCCAAGTCCATTTTCCTTTAAAATCTATTTAAGATTTATTTGAAAGTAAGCAGCCTACATTTTTGGTTCATAGAAAATTTTAAAACTATTTCTTATGACGTCGTAAATATAATTAGTTATTAATTAATTAAACCCTGATATTCCTTATTCCTTATTTAAAGCCTTAACCTATTACTCTTCCAATAAGGTATCTCTTAGTCTCAATCCACTAATTGTTATTTTCTTAATTTTTTCCTTTTGCCTTCTCCTTGGGATTGCTCTGCTGGCAAAGTTTATTCATTTAGAAAATTTGCTCATTTTCACTGTTCGAGGGGGCGAGTTATTGTTGCTGCCAGGGATCTCGATCCGGCGTCCAGCATCCCGCTTCCCGCTTCCCGCTTCCCGCTTCCAAGGGGGTTAATGTGGTACGTGAGCACAGTTTTCATATAAATTGCGGCCAATAACATTTTTCAGTTGGCAGGACAGGAAAAACGCGCACAAAGCACAAGCGCAGGACGGGGCAGGACTTGGGAAAAAAAAAGATGAACAAAAGCTGCTGATGATGGCTTCTTTTTGGTTGGTTCCCTGTGCCCTGGCCGAAATCCGGCTCATTAAGCCCTGGGCGGTGGTCAGCGCGGGTGTTGGCCTTGTGGCCAAGGAGGAAATGGGAACGGTCCCGGGGAAATCTGGACACTTGGGCCGAGTTTTTCCGGCCCTCCCATAGTTTTTTTTTTTTTTTTTTTTCGTTTGTGCGGCCATTAGCCGGGGCGATGCGATGGACGGGCAAATTATTCCCCAAATACCCCGAGGTAATTATAAATGTCATTCCACGCTCGGCTTAGGAAATAACGGACGTGGACAAGGACGGAGATAAGAGCCGGAGAAAGAGAGCGGTACATAGACAAAGACAAGGACGAGAATAGACATCGGATCAGGCCCCGTCAGCCGGACGCCGTGTTTTGTCTATCATAATGAGTGGCAGTCGGACATTTGGACATAATTGTTCAATTATTTTGTTACTTATTGCCTGCCAGCACCACTGCCACAACCCACCCAACCCATATGACCCAGAAAAGCCACCCAAAGCCGCCCAGAAAATCACGAAAATTTATCCAGAGGAAGAAGAAAATTAATTAAAGTTTAGGTTATTAACTTGAAATTCTTAGGAAATTTAATTAATCGTGAAAAGTATACAGGGAACTTGATAATTAATTAAAAGGAGATACAGAACGTCTTATAAATTAATATTTAGTAATAATAAATTATGTCATTAAAATATTAAGACTTAAATAAAAAGGTAAAGCTCCCTTTCTTCCAGTGTTCTGCTCACTTTGTTGCTCCATCTTCTGTCCTCAATTTAGGATATTTGTCAATTAGATATTTTCGGCGAATCTCTTGGTCTCCACATGGACTTCATTTATGCTCTATATATATATATGTGTGTGAGTGGGAGTGGCCCACCGCCGCACCACATGACATGGCAAGTCACCGGGAGACACCACCCGCAAATGGAACACGCGACAGTCGAACGTCAAATTCAATTACAAAAGGGGAACTCCGAGGGGAATTAGAGAAAAGGGGCGGAGGGCGTGGCCAGGCCTCAGGTGTGCTCCGCCATTCAATTATAAATTTTTCAATAAAAATTTGTGCCACTTGGCCCGCTCTGCCCTTATTGTTTTTGACATTCAACGGAGAGACCGCCTCCCCCTGCATTTCTCTCATTTTGCAGGATATTACGGAATAAGGAAACCCCATGACGTATTTAAAAGTTGGTCTTCCCCGGGGCGGAGGAGTTGCCTCCTGCAAGTGACAGTTTCAGCCGAGAAAGTCAATCGAATTGCAAGGAGATGTGGAAATAGGACACGCGACAGCACTCCTTTACAACCCACAAAGTATGGGAAAATATAAAATAAGTATATAGGTTTTCTTATTACTTAAACCTTACTTTAACTAAGCATTATTTATAAATAAATCCCGACTATAAATACAAATAAATAAAACCTCAAACATACTTCCTATTTACTCATAACACTCCACATTTTTGGTATCTATCAAAAGCGGCACAGATTCCAAGAAGGCCCGTTTTGGGCATGCAGATTTATGCATCATCTTCCGCTGCCTTTTGGGCCCATGCTCCATCCGCGAATCATTCAAATCCCAACCGATCCGAGGGTGACAATTCGAGAATCGGCGGCGGATTGAACCCGTTCGCCGTTGGAGCTGGAGTCCTCGCTGGAGAATGCGTGTGAATCGCATTGAATCGCTCAATGACATATCGGTAAATCAGTGCCAAGGAGCGGGGCACCACCGCATTCCGTGGCACATAAAGCAAAAGTTCGGCCAGGGCACACACACGGACCCCAACCCCGGAGCCCAGTGCTGACAGATGGACAAGAGGAAAAACAAAGCAAAAAAGAAAACACAGCCACGGAGAAACACAAAAATATCGCAATGATCATAAATATTATTTCGTTTTGATGTCCCCTGGCAGCCCACAAAACTTGGACAGTGTGTAAGTGGAAATACAGTTGAACTTGACTAAATTTAAGGGCTTTGCTTAAAATGATTTAAAATATAAAGAAGACAACGAAATATGTTTAAGCAATTAGGTGGAAAACTAGTAAAAAAATGCAATTAAAAATTAAAACGTGGTAATAAAATCTCTACCTTCTCTACTCTAAAAATCCCTTATACCTATAGGGTTTCAGTTTTATAGAGGTTTCCCTGTATTTCTCTCCGACTTAGTGGGCACAGGGACATCATCTGCACTCGCCAGCGGGCGACAGAAGTTGCCAAAAAGGGCTTTCCATTTTTCACACAGATGCAGATGCCGATGGCGATCCCGATGGCGATGGCCAATGCAGATCCCCAGTGCGAAGTCGTCAAGTGATCCAAAGGCTGCGGCGCAAAAAAGGTGTCGAAGAAATTGTTCAACAACAAAGCCGCGGCCAGAGTCAGCCTCAGTCAGAGGCTCCCAGTCAAAGTCAAAGTCGGAGTCGGCGGAGACCTTCTGGTCCGATCTGCTGCATAAATGAGGCAGCCAGAGACACGCTGTCTGGCGATTCTGATTCTGTTTCTGGACCCAAGTCGGGGCCCCAGAAAAAGGCCGCCCGTCACTGGGGAGCTGTGGAATCCTCGCAGGCGTCGCATTGTCTTCCCTCGCCATTATTAGCCGGGATGTTTGTTAAGGCGGCTGCCTGGAATTTGAATTTCAGCAGGGGAAAAATATTAAAATAGTCCACCCAACCGACCAGAGATCGGGGCAGATGCAATCGTCACCCGGCTGGTCGCTGTCTCTTCACCCGGATCGAATATATAAGCTGGCTTATAGCGGGGCATTCTATGCAAAATATGATAGAAATCTGAGGCTCGTTGGCATTCGGCGCGAACAGATTTAAAATCATATGCATTTCTTGTTCCCTGTATACTTATCCATATATGTATTAACTCCTGGTAGGATTACTGTGGGGCAAAAATCGATTGGAGATCATAAAAGGATTTAGCCTTAGATTTATAAAATTAATTCAATTAAATGTAATTTTCACAAAGAATTATTTAATGTTTTTGGGTTTTAAAGTCATTTTTACAAGGAATTTAATTTTATGCTATTAGAAACATAAATTATTTTGTAATCTAATTAATTTTTATTTAAATTGTGTTACAATTTTTAACATTATTATATTTTATTTATCTTAAAATTAATTAATGTGTTTAAGCTTTTAAAAATATCTTCTGTTTAAGTTTCAAAATGTTCTATTACTACCTCATTGATTATATAAAAAATTTTATTTATACAATTTAATTCTGTAAATTTTATACGATATCTCAGCTTTTTTCCCACTGTGCCTTCCAGCCTGCCTGAGGCCCGGATCGTCGATCTAGTCGATCGGCCTGCGAAATATGATTGCTGTTTGGCATGGACGAACAAAACTGAGAACTCCAGTTACCATGTGGCGGACGACAGCGGTACAAGCGACAAGCTACAAGGAATGTCAACACGGATCCAGCTCTATACACAGGAAACAATAAGATAACTATTTATACATTATATTTTAAAAAATATTAAAAAGACTTCATGGAACGATTCTGTGAGAAAGGGTAATCTCTAAAACAAAAACCCTACTTAATTGAACATAAATTAATTATTTATATTCCACATTATTATGATTAAATATATTTAATTTTTTCCAGTCTACCTTTGGCCACTGGTCTTCGTGCCTCCTCTGATCTTGTTACCGATTTTGATTTTGATGGCGATTTTGACTCGAACGGCGGAGCGCTGACAATTCCTCTGAACTGCGGCGGAGGACGCGCTGGGATGGGATGTGAGATCTGGGCATACATAAATCCCCCGAATGGGGCAGCATCAGAATGTGTCGAGCCATTGTCACTGCATGCCGCGGATCCACGATACTTTATTCATTTATTCCAATAATAATAATGCAATGCAAACATTGATTGTCATCGATTGTCAGCCGAAGGCTGCGCGCACGCGCATTCAGCCCCGGACCGGATTCGATTTGGATTCGGAATCGGACTCGGACTCAGACGCTGGAGAGGGGGAGACTTATGCCCTTTTAGGGCATTTTTGATAGGTGACAGATTTTGTGCGCTCGCCGCGCGATTTGTGGGCAAAATTTATGAGTTGTTGTCAGCCAGAATGTCGTCGCTTGTTTTCGCCGACGAGAGCTCTCCTGGCCATATTTACATTTAATTTCTGTTTATTATTTATGCCCCTTTGAGCCCCAGCGCAGGATAAGCCTGTTTTACATAAAAAATTGTTTCAGCTTTTATTTCATGGCCCTCTGGCTGGGAAGTGGAGGCGGAATGAGTCAGGGGCGTCGTGTAATTGCTTTTTGCGTTGGTGAATTTAAATGAAAATGAATTCAATATTGCATTTTCACGCCGAAATGCTTCCAAAAACAGATTTTTCATTTACACTTTCTGAATGGCGCAATCCGGATTACGTGTCCCACGGGCCCAAAGCATTGATTTTGCTCCTGCGCATTGAAAGGCGCTTCATCGCCGCCCATTTGGCTCAAAGGATTTCCTCCTGCTTCTGTTGGCAACATAAAAAAAAAGAAATAAAAAAATGAAATACTGACGGACACTGGCAATACACATTGCTGTAAAGGCTCTTCGTATTCTGAATGCCCTTTGAGGGACAAAGGACTCGCTTTCGCACACTTTTTCATCGCCTTTCCTGGGGAAATTAATCAACAACGTGCGAGAAATTAAAGGCAAATCAATTTGGCCTCTGCGATGAGTCCAAAGAGCTCAGCTTGGCTTTCATTGGCTTTTTTCGTTCATGGTCAATCTGTGATAATGGTGGACTTTAAAGTCTAAAGTTGATCTTGTCAAGTTATGTTTTGGTTGAGTATTTATTTTTCTTTAATCAACTTTAAACGAAGATTTTACTAGCGGCTTGAAATCACTTTGATAAGCTCCTAAAACTTTGCTACAAAATGTTTAAACATAATTTTGGACATATTTTTAAGTTATTCCAAAACCCTTTTAATTTTTTAGAGCTCTCTTTTATTTTATATTCACTTATAAGTTAATTTACTTAAATTTTATTATGTTTCTAAATTAATAATGCTAAAATATTCAGTGTTTTGTTTACATGATTTTTTGGTAAATAAACTCCAATCAAAATCGAATCAAATCGCTTCCGCATTCCATATCTTCGACAATTGTATATATAATCAAGGGTCTAAGCTCGGATCCGGGTCGGACTCCTTCAGTTTTGTGCGACATTATGCATACAGTGGCGGCGGCGTGTTAAATTTATTTATTGCCATCGAAATTATGGGGTTTTGTACCCTCAATGACGAATGATCTACATTTTGATGGCTGTCGCCAGCTTTTTGTATGGCCGATTTGATTTCAGTGCTGACCATTTTGTCAGATACGGCATGACTTTTTAATGTACCCCGGACTCGGATTCGGCTACAGATTCGTTTCGATTCGTTTTTGTCATTTTAATGTGCATTGAATTTTAATTTCCACAATCAAAACACTTTCAAAAGAAGACGGACGGAGGCAGAGACACGATCTAGATATACGAGACAAACCTCAGCGATTACGGGACACCAAGAGTTTGTCAAAATTTTTTAAAAAGCCGACCCTGCTTGCCTCTCAAAATTTATGCCAATTTCTGTCTCCGTCTCTGGCCCATAAAAACAAAAATACTTTGCCTTGTTTTTTTTTCGATTTTTATTTTTTTTTATATTTGCCATTCGCTTTTTGGGCATTGCTCTTCGGGCGGAAAAAATGATCTGATTTATATTTGACACAATGGTCGGACGCAGACGGCGTGTTACAATATATCGCGCTCGGAACCCATACAGGTAATGCACTGGAAATAAAATATTAGAATAGAAATTTATATAATTTAAAGAAGATAAGTATTTAAAGAAGAAAATATAAATTTTATTAAACTTGTTATTGAATATTTCGTTATTTCGGGACGGATTCATAATTTTCTTCATCTGTTTTTATTGCTACTGATTCCCTTCAGGTTGCGATTCTATTATAGTGCAACGCAAGCGATCAGTGCGCCCATAAAAGTTTTATTTAGAATTCCCAGAATTAGACTTTTCTGGGACTTGAAGATGAGAACCCAACTTTACCTAAAATTTAAATTTAAAATAAATATTAAGCTGTATTTCTCCGAGTGCATACCCACCTCCATATGTCTTCTACATAACTCAGTTGCTCGCTCTGATACATAAAACATAAGACGGATACGTGGGCGGAAAGGGAGCAACTCGCGGGATTATCGGGGGTGTAAGGTGCGCACCGCGGCCGTAAATCGCCGGCGGACGACATATGGCGGCCATTATGATGCGCGCAATAACTCGAAACGCGAATAACAGGCAACAAAAGCAAAAGCCTCGCTCATACGCCACTTGAGGCCCAATTATATCGCAATGAGTGCTCGTAAAATATTGGGGTGTTGACAAATTATGGCAACGCCTTTGCCCGATCACGACTTGCACGTTAATCAGCTCGAGGTATCCAATTTTTTGTTTGGTTTTCTGGCATAATGCCGGCTCTGTGGGTCTGATTCCGTTTCTGGTTGGTGAAAATGGAATGGTTTTGGATGATTTGCGCAATGATAATCAAGCAGGAACCTACTGAATTTTAAAAGATAAATATCTTGAGTTTGGATGGAGACTTTGGAATAAAATAAGAGTTGTTCATATAATAAAGTGCTAAATATAATATTCTAATTTAATTAAAATACTGTTCGTTTGCCTATTAACATTATTAAGTGATATAAATAATTGATTAACGCCGGCATTGTTCCACTTTTTAGTACCCCAAACAGAACTAAATAATTTCCCTTTATATCCAACCCCCTTTCTGGAAAATAGAGCTGACACTCCACACAATAGATGTGTTTTTATGCATAATGACATTAGGCTTATCTTCCTTTTTTCCTCCTTTTTTTTTGGGGGCATGTGCAACATTTTTCGTTTCCATTTCGCCTTTATAAGCAGCGTCACAGCAGGAGGCATCCATGTCGTGCTCCTCGAAATTGTCGCGCAGGTTCGCTGCGCTTCTAATTAATGTGCGCACCTTAAAAGGTGTTAAAATGACAAACAAACCATAAAACTCTGATAGCACAGCGTTTCTTTTACGTAAATTATGCCCAAAACTGAAACTGAAACAGCAGGCTCGACGATCTAAAGGCGAATGACACAAATGGGCAGCTCAACCCCCGGGAAATGAAATACGACTCGAGCAAGAAGGGGTCAGGTCCGATATCTCACCCACGAGCAATGCGGAACAGGTGCTTGAGATCGGGGTATCGCAGGATCACAGGATCGCTGGCTCGCAGGATCCCGCCTCTGCGCAATGTGCGTTGATGTGCGCTTATCGAGTTGTCATTGTCCTGGCACACACAGGACCCTCCGCGCCAATTAATTCCAAGGGGATAACGCCGAAACGCCACGGAATATGCGCAAACATGAGCTTAATTAATTTGAGCCTTGAGCGCAACCACTTCGCAGCATGTCCTGCGTTGCAGAGTCCTGTTCCGGGCTGCTATTTCCGCTTGCCAGCTTAGAAGCTGCAGGCGCGATCTGTATCGATCCGCGCATTTGGTATCCTTCGATTTTCGGAGGGGAGATTGGGGGCGAAACATGGCTACCGGCGTTTAAGCCGTTTAGCAACAGCTGATTAATGGCCAAGACCGAGCAGAGTCAAAGTTTAACCAAGCCAGGCAGGTGCTTTTTCAAGCCCACTTGTTTTTTGGTGGGGCAGCAGCCCAAGCCAGGGATTACATTGAGAGAAATTAACACAGTAAGAAGGTAAGGGTTCTTAAAAAATAAATAAAATAACCTTACTTGTTCACTTGATTTTTCTAGCATATTTTCTTCAATTTTTATTTTAATTAACAATTTCCAACAGTGCACATTCTCCCGCCCGCTCTCTTTTTTTGCGGCCATAAAAAGCGGCTCATATTTAAGAGCCTGGCCAAAGCCCAGCTAGGCCAGGCCTAAGCCAAGACTATCAGGATCTGTGCATTCATAAATCAAGTGCCTAATTAATGGAGCCCGATAAGGAGCGCCAGAATTAGAACTCGCCCCGGGTTTATCAATTATATTTTCCCCACTTAATTTGCTCGCCTTTCATTAGCCGGCGGGGGTAATCTGCATGAGTTATTCCCGCAAATATCTGTGTATCATCCGCACTCGTACTCGCACTCGTCTTGGCCATTGTGGTGGCCGAAATGGAGCCAGTTCTGCGGTGTGGGCCATATCGTTGCCTTGGCGAAATTCCGCAGTCAATCACCGATTAGGGCGCCACGTATTCAAATGAGAAATATTCGCTGGCTGCATTGTTGATAATGAGCAAATGAACTTTAGTTGAGTTTAAGTTAAACTTTGATAAATGCTTTTATAAATAAAATAGATGCTGAATATTTTGTAAATATTTTTAAAGTTAAATAATCAGATATTTATTTTTCAATAATTTTATTTAACCTTTTAAGGTTCTTAAAATATTTTCTGAATATTAATTACCATTGTTGAAGCTCATTAAAAAACATAACTGTTGACATGCGCTGGCTAATTTACATTTTCTGCGTAAATACTTATACCAAGGGACATTCTGAAATTCTAATTCGAGTTAATTAAACACGGACCCCGAAAAAAACTCAACGACAATCAGATACAAGGCACGAACGGAGCTGAGCTGCCAATAACCAAGGGAGTAACCTCGGACTGGTTCCTCCTATCGCAGCCATCGATTTTGAGTATGTCGAGTGTCCTTTTCTCCTCCTCATCTCTTTCGAAAATATAAAAAAAAGAAACAGGGAATTAAGAAAAGAATTTAATATTAGGGATGAATTGAAAATACTCTAAGGGAATGTTTAAATTATATTTCAACAGAAAATGTAGTTAGTTATACATATAATTACTTAAAGAGTATTTAAACGTATACCTCTGTTTACTGTGGTTTATTTATCAGAAAATGTAATTAAATTAAAGTTAACCTTACTTGCAGAGTATTTAAAGTCATACCCATGACCGATCCGAATATTTATTAGCCGAAAACGAAATTTTAATGAATCGCATTCGGCTCAATAAAATAAAGTCGATATAAAATAAAAAAGGCAAGAGAGGCACGAATAAAATAATGAAGTGCAGGGAGTCCAAAACTGATCCCTGTTGGCCAGCAGAAAATTATCAAAACAAAGTTCGTGCCTGGGCAGGAGGAACCTCTTCCGTATCGATCTCGAGCTGATCTTCTCGATCCCGCCTCGGCTCCGAGATCAAGTTTAGCTCTGGGTATTCCGATTTTCTTATTTATTGATTTTCTACAATAAATTTCGCATGTTTGCATCCAATTTAAATAAAATTCGACAATTCTAAATCACCTCGTTTTGACGTGGGGCTACTGTATCTGGATCTGGGGATTCTGGGACTCGCAGCCCGCTTACCTGTTTCTCCAGCTCGCGTGTATCCCGAGACCCGAGACCGAGGCTGACTCCCGAGAGGATGACTGCGTCTTGGCCGGTTGGCGGAAATGCAAAACAAGGCCAAAGCGGCAGATTTATTGACATCTTCGTTGGCTCTCCTCGACTGCTTTGCATATGAGATGCCAAGACGAACGGGGACAGTTGCAGATTTCCCATACGTAGCCATAAATACGGGGACGATCTGAATTATCGGCACGCCCGCCACCGATCCCAACCAGTTCCATGACTCACCACCATCACCTGCCCGATCCGCTCGATCCGCTCGATCCGCTTGATTTTCGATTTCTAAATCACTTTGTAATCACCACCGAATCGTTAGTCGAACTAGAAATTATGAATAGCCAATGAGAACGAACGATCGAGCGGAGACCTGAAATTATTGCGTGCGAATCTGCTCCGAACTCCAGAAAGATATATACATTTATTCCCCGCGAGATGTCGTCGTGGGAAGCCGTTTATTCAAATCAAGTCTTTTGTCTTCGGTTTCGCCTTGCCATTATTAATTAAATGTAGTTATTTGTATGTTAAAATCAATATATGAATTTGAAGTTTTGGCCATCTCTGCACTCATGATTCCCACGTCATGTTAGCCAAATTTATCGCTCTCGATTAGACAAAAGCCATTCGCCGGAGATGTTTATGCGATGCGCGCCGAATTTGCAATTTCCATGCGAATTTGTCGCCAATTTGCTGTGCCACCCGCCGATTTGATGGGTTTATTCCCACTGCCAGACACATCTCACTCTTGGCTTAGTGAATCCCATTAGCGGTGATAACAAACTGATCAGGAAATTCACCGAGGGGCTTCCTAAATGCGGTGATATCTTTGTGAGACTGAAAACTAAATGAAAACTTATATTATATTATTAGTTATCATTATTAATATTCTATTATAACGAACTACTAATTTTGTTGACTGATCCATACTTGGGAATTTTTAGGTGATATCCCTGCGTGTCTTTGATAGACCGAAGGATTATAATTAGCCGTCATTTTCGGCAAGACAACATTTCGAATTATATTAAATCAAAACATTTTAATAAAAAATTTAAAAAAAAAATCCAACCATTAGAGATCATAGTTATTTTATTTAAATATTATTCACACCTTCGAATACTTCAATTATTATTTACCTAACAAGTTCAATCAATAAAGAAGCTTATAAAAAAACCATTTAAAAAGAAGAACAAAAAAAATTGGAGCTCAATAATTGGTTTTACAAACATTTCTGTAACTCGGCCCGCACTGTTTTAATTAGTGTTCGGTTTGTCCAGCTCCATCGCAGGCGGTTCCTGTTTCTGGCCAGCTTCCCTTGAGTGATTTCATTAATTAAAATCGCTGTTAATGCGGATAACGGATTATGACATCGCCATGAGTGTTTGTGGGTGTATCAATCTGTTTGCGAACCGCCTTCTTCCCCACTCGCTCCCGGGACAGCTGGCGCTGGCTTTATTATGGCATATTATGCGGTCGTCGTTTGTATTAAAATTGTTAATTGGTTTTGTTTTTAATCTGTCAATCAATTAAAAAAACAACTGCGATTTAATTAATTAAATCAACAAAGACCGCAATAATGCAGCGCCAGCAGCGGCAGTAGCTGCAAATATTCATCTCAATGAGTGATAATAAATAATATTACCCAGAGGACAGTGCGACTCACAGCGATATGTGCCAGTCTCTGGCTGGTAAAATGGTAAACGAAAATGTGTTTCTAGTATCTTGATTTATTTGAGTTAATTAGTTACTTAGAAAATCTCCTTTATGTGGTTTTATTAAAGTTATAAAATAAAGTTTTATAGAAACAAAGGGGCACTTTGTTAACAACAAACAACCATTCAAAACAGCTGTCAGCCCTTTTAAAACAGCTGTATGACTGATTTTAATTTTTAGCTGTCTTTTAATGATTTTTGCCAAGCTAGACTTAATTACAGATTTTTTTTTTGACAGTATGTCAATTAATGTATGCGTAATAGTTAAATAACTAGTTAGTTTGTATCCTAAATAATCCAAGCTGTGCTTTTAAAATAAAATGGCTTTCTCAGCACCTAAACTTAACTTCTATAAAGTGAAATTAATTTTTTATTTTAATGATAATTTCAGAATATGCCCTAAAATAATTGCCAGATAAAAATGTACCAAGAATATTACTTAAAATCCTCCTGTTCAAAATGTATTTAAATATGTATTGAGGTGACGTCAGTGGTGGGCGTGACCCGATCCAAATGGCCATGGCATTTCCAAGGGGGGGAGAGAAATAGAGCTCCAGGTGGGACCAGAGTCGCCCCAGAAAGAGACGGGACGAGTGTGGGAGTCGCCTAACGGGGCACCAACCTCGGCCCCGAACCCAATCCCCGATCCCAACCGAATCCCCGACCCCGAATCCTCAACTCCAATTCAATGGAGGAGGTGGAAAGAGCCAGCGCCATTTGAAATTCGAAATTCGTATGCAAATTTCCATACATTTATTTTCCACACTTTGGCCAAACAGCGCCGCCAGCTAAAAATGATAAAGCGACTTCATTTTTTCCACCGTTGCTGCTGCTGTTGTTGTTGTTCCTCGTGCCTCGTTTCGTTTTCGTGCACTCTTTTCCACCACCCCTCCCCCTGCCACAACTGTACACTTGAAGAAAAAGAATGTCTTAAAATATCTATTATTATTTTTATGGGAATAAGTTTAAACTAGAGTCCTAGAGCGAATCAAAGTCCAGAGTCTGCACTTGCATAGCTTTATAGATTCCAATGGTTTCTGGCTGCATATTAATGTTTATTTGCTTAATTTTATATACAGAATTTCCATAGTAAATTAAGAAAAACAAATGCTTGGTTTTACTTGCCGAATTTTCATATTAAATTAAGAAAAAACTAATAGAAATTGGATAAACACATTTGTATTCAATTTTTGAAGTTGTTCTCTAAATAATACCTTAATTAGACTTAATTAGAATAAATCATCTCCATATCAGCTCCAAAGAAAATTATATCTGATGTATACAAATATTAAAGAACTTAATAATAGTCTTCGATTAAAGTTTCTCGAAATTTATATATTGCTGTAAAGCAGTTTATTGATTATTTGATTAATCTCTGTTTATCTCCCTCACAAATAATGCAATAAAAAATCTTGAAAACCTTGTAAATAAAATCGAATTAAATATTTATTATCCTCATTTATTTTTCGTGTACCCTGCCATCAGTCAGTTCTCCGGCATTGGCTTACTGAAAATGCACCGCGACCCCCTTAACCGCCCGCCCCACTCCAACGTAATTATGCAAATTAACTCTTTTTTTCGGGGCCTCTGCTCAGCGGGTCTGGCTGCCTGCCTACCTGGCCAGACCTGGCCCCACCCCCGTCCGCACTTCACCTTGTTTGCACCTATGTACACACATACACTCATCCATATAATGCCGCCTTATGTAAAATGTCGGCTCAAGTTTAGGCCGCTGCTGGGGGAGTGCAATTTGTTGCTTGGGCGGCAAACAAATTTCGCTGAGCTCTTTGTTCGTGCGCACTCAATATGACAGACTTCCTGGGCCCCCGGACTCGGATGCCCATCGGGAAGCACTTTGGGAGTTACGGAGAGCCACACATCGGGCACTTAATAACCCCGTTCTGCCTTGGCATTTTAGTGGCTAAGTTCCGGCAGCGTTTCTTCGAAAAATCCCACCTGAGCGGATCTTTGAAACATAAATCTTGGCTGGAGTATTGTGAGCCAACTAACAATAACCTCTGTACTTATTTTCCTAATGTATTCTTAACTTAATATAAGATTGACTTCTTTATAGGGCTCTACCTGTCACTGTTATTCAATCATAATGATCTCTTCTCTATTTTCTCTCATAAATATTTATAGGAAATGTAAATACCGCGGACAACTTGTGGGGGCCCGCCATCGAATTACGTATTCCGCAGGCCACAAAAAGCGGCCACTTCGGGAGTTGCAGACGCAGCTCCTCATTTGGTGAGCCACCAACTAGGCGGTGCGGCGCTCCACCTCCGATATATATATATATGACCGTATATATGCGGTGGTGCACCGCTGAGCGGCACAAATCACCGCGACCACATTTCGCTCAGCCGCGGCAAGGATCTGATCTGGGCCAGAGTTTGGGTCTGGGGGCGGCATTATGACGGCTGGAGCTGGCTTCAAAGGAGAACGCGTCGCATAAATTGCCATGGCCGGCCGGCGGCTTTAATAATTCAGTTGGTGGAGCGTGGAGCGGAGCCAATATGGCCAGAGAGTTGCAATAGCCGCCGCAGTGGCTGCCCCAACAGAGTCATACAAATCACAGTTATGATTATTGCCGCGATTAAAAACTGTCGCCCGCCACGACGATGTCTCCAGCTCACTGTCATCGGGGCAGACCACAGGCGGAATGGTCAGGCCATAGCCAAGCCAAGAAGCCAGTGCCAGGGAGTGCAGTTGGAGAAATAATAAGACTTTTAATTAAAAAAATTAATTCTGGACTCGATACTTAGCTTTAAACCCCATCTAGAAAATATTTTTAGATACATACATTATCCTTTTCCTTCTCCTTGTTTCATTTTTTATATTTTTCTTAAGTACATATGGGCAATTCTCCAGATAGGGCAACTTTTATCAAAAAGTTAAAAACTAAAATATTTGTTTTCAGTTTTATTTGTTTATATAAAACTAAAATATAATTGTTTTCTAAAGCAGATGAGTGAAAGCAACGAAAAAAAAATGTTTTTCATTTAAAATAAATAAACCTCTTTATGTAATACTTTTGTAAAATGTTTTTTTTACGTTTGTGACTAAAGTTAAAAAAATACAAATATTATAAATATTCTATAAATCATTTAAGTAGTTCTTTTGCACGTCTAATTACAAGAAAATTTTAAAACTACCAAAAGGAAAAAGATAGAAAAAAGTGTCGCGTGCGACATGGATTCAAAATATATTTAAAAAAAACTTTTTCATATTTTTGAGTCGTACAAAGTACATTATCAAGAAATATTAATAAGTAACATTTTAAAATTAACTTCATTAAAAACTTCGTTAAGGTTTGACTGAAATCAGTGATTGCACAGGCTTTCGAGAAAGTGACTTCTGTCTGAGTCGCGTGCGAATGACTTAGTTTATTGCGAATATCTTGATAACGAAATTTGGCCCGAAATTAATCTTTGTTCCAAAACCTGTCCTTACCGAGAGCTTCAAGTTTCGCTTTTTGTCCAAATAAAAAAATCTTGGCACATGTTTTATTTTCCACTTTGAATGCGTACGAATGTCACATTCGACATCAGAGAATTACCCATATATAAAAAGATCTACATTTTTTCTTAAAGTGTCGTCTGTCTGCGGCGACTCTCTGGTGGTGGTCACTGCGCGTGCGGCACTCAATCCCGGCCAGAAGCACCGCGAATGAGTCTATCGACGTCTGCGCTCTGCGCTCGGCGCAGTTCGGGGAGCTCTGTCAAAGTTGCCATAAATATCATCTTTTCAAAAATCTCCAGCTGAGCACTTGCAGCAGTCGTCGGCTGTGGCAAGTCGTAGTTGCAGTGGCAGTTGCAATCGCGGCGGTTTGAGCTTTTTGCACACCGCTGGGGCACAGCGGTGATTAATTAAACCGACTGCAGCTCCAACTCATGATTTATAATGACGAATTTATTTAAGCCTTGGCTCGAATCGATTCCGATTACGAGTATGGCCTCCATTGGCGGCGCCTTTCAATGCGCTTATTCAGCGGACTCGAGCTCGAGTCCATAGTCAATCACTGGCTTTGTCGCCATGGAAAGCGTCTCTCCTTCAATGGGTATTGGATTGGATGGTGATTTCGACAGGAGAGTGTCATGCTTTCACATCATATTAATTTTGACAAAAAGCTTATGTGTATTTCTTTTTAAATATTTCATTATTTAAAAAAGTTTGGAATAAAGCCTAGGCTTTTTAAAGCTTATAAATGTAATATTTAAAGGGCTCCTCCTCGCTTCATTTCTTGTCCTCTTTCTAATGCGATCCCACCAGCTCCAGCCTGGCTCCTGTCTCCTGGCTCCAATCCCCAGCTGCTGGCCCCTCTTTCAGCCATAATCGCCCGCGGCCTGGGACACAATCTTGCATGGAGGAGCCGCCTGCTCCCTGCCAGACTGGAACCCCCCGGATCATTCGCCCGCGCCTCGTATGCAAAGCATTCTCTCAGAAGGCGAAACAAAACGATTGTGGACGCTGGCTGCCTGGGTTTAGTTAGAGCTAAAATACATTTGTTTATGCTAAAATCGCCCAATTAGCAAGATTGTTATTTCTTGTACAGTCCGCAGATGCTTCATCGCTGATACGAGAGGAGCCAGAGCCAGGGACTCTGGAACCAAGGAACCCAGGAACCCAGGAAGACAGCCTCCTCGCAATGGAGGAGGATCGAGGCTGGGAATGCGACGGCGACTGGCATGCCCATTTGTTTGTATTTATGCATCCGAAACAATATCAATTGTAATGAATTTTGAATATCGTTAAGCGTGATCCATGGGTCCGCGATCCTTGGAAAATGTCGCAAAACGGAATGTTCTCTGGCTGCGAGATGAGCCGATATGGATACGGTTCCCACAGGCTGATCCAGGTGAACCCTTTGGCAGAGCAGCACTGGAATTCCTGTGCCCTGTTCTCCGTTCCTCCTTGGTTTCCATACAAATTATAAATAATTATTTGGCCGGCAATCAAACAACTGATGGCACTTCCTGGTAGGAAATATCATCATTCCCCTTGCTGGCCACGGATCTCCATCAACGCCAACGCCGGCTCAGGGGCAGCATATCCATCCAATCATTCGGTCTCCTCTCTGGCAATTTCCCAACACGATCGCCGTCGTTTTGTGTGTCATCGTTTGATTTGTCATTATCATCGCGCACATTTCGTGGCCGCCATCTCTCGGGTTCCCTCTGACGAAAAACACGAAAATTACAATGGCTCCGCTGGCACTCGCGAATATATCAGTAATAACCGACTTGTAGCTCTGTGTGGGACCCTTTCCAAGCCCTGACAGGGATCGAGGGGGGCTCACTCTGGCGAATCGTGGCTTTAACTCCGCCTGAAGCCGTCCCAGTTGTTATGCAATTTCCAGAGCGGAGCTCACAGCGAGGCAGTTTCTATTGTCGGAGAGAAGCAAATAATCATGTTGTCAGGTCTCTTAAAACTTATTTGTAGGTTGAATTATTTGTACATTCAAGTAACTTTATATTACAATTCGTAGCTATTAACTACATATTTTGTTCCTTTATTTGCTACATAAATTCAGCATTCCTCTTTTGACTTAACTTTTCCCAGGGCCTGAATATGACTCTACCACCTCTCATACGCCTTAAATTACACACTCGCCCGGATATATATTTACGATAATTTAGCGAGAAGCTCAGGGAACTGTCAGCCATAAAATATTCGTGTCAAACGAGACCAATTTTCTGCTCATGCCGAAGAGCGAAAGCAACCAAAACAGCCGCCAAAATCCTGAATGGTCGAGGGAATCAAGCAATGGGAATCACACTGAGAATGAGAATGATCTAAGACAAGTGCCAGACAGTCGAGTCGAGTCCATCAGAGAGTGGCCGGGAGGAAGACAAAGGCGAATCAAAAGTCGGAGCTGCATCGGAGCAAGAAGAATTTTTAATATAGACAAAACTTGACATTTAAATTATGGGAACAAAGATCACACAGATTTGTGCGAACCCAACGAAGCCGAGGAGAGGAACTGGCCAATAATTTGAGGCACTGCCACCTGCAAACTCAGCCGGGTTTTTGGACACAGATTAACATGATTTGGGAGTTTATTCTTAAGGAAAATATATAGTAAAGGTAGCCGAGAAATTAATAATTTGTGAGACTAAGAGATAACTTAATAGCTTAAGGCATTAAATAATGCACCAGGAATGCCAGGCATATTTTAATTAATAGCTTAAAATATTTGCATCTTCAACAGAAATAGTTTTAGAATTGTCTATAAACCAAAAATGTAGTCGGTTATTTTTCAAATAAATCTAAAATAGATTTCAAGCAAACGCTGTCATTGGCAAGGGAAAACGACTATGAAATTACTAAATATAAAGTATTTCTTGAACTAGAAATTATGGCTTGCTTTTTCTTAAATAAGAATACATATTTCAAACCAAAAAATATCTTAAACCCCCTATATGATCCTGTTGACTAGTGTAATGATTATGCGATCTACATCTCGGACTAAAACTCAACAGACTTTGCCTCGGTTGAATGCTCTTCTCGACTCGTTTTTCCTTTGCCTGCTTCAGTTTCTGCTGCAAACTCGGAGCTGATTATTGTTTAATTGGAAATTGGCAATTCCCTTGCCAGCCTCCGCCTCCGCCTCCGCGGGCTATTAATTTTCCCAATTAGCTAAAGACAAAGAACAACAACGGAACGGCTCATCGGGCAATAAATATGCTGCTCATAATAATTCTAATTGCTTTTCAAATAAACAACCGGCGGCCAGCAACGTTTAAATCAATAAACAATGTTGCAGCAACATTAGGCGGCCGCCGAAATAATATTTACACCAATTAGGCGCCCTAACAAAATAATATTAAAGAGATTTATAAGAGGCCGAGTGAGTTATGAAATAACCAGAGATGAAGGTGGAAGTGGCCCTGCCATTGGAGACCCCAGAACCCCATGCTGAGTGGAGCCAAAGGTGTAAATGCCCAGAAGCGCCAGTCGACGGCTACCAGAAGTAGCAGGAGCTGTGTAACGTCCCGACTGGGACTTGGACTCGGACTCCACCACAGCGGGGGCCAAGTGGGATCCGAGCGGATCTGTCGCCCGCTGCGCTAATCGGGCGCTTAAAGATGTTTTAATCGCTTATTACATTCGCAGCGCCTGTCGTCGGTGGGACAGCGGGATGGAGGAGGAGTCACCTCCTGGGAACCCAGTGGCTACTGGTCTCGGCAAACGCACAGTGTTTGGTTAATGAATTGTCTGCCAGAGTGCGTTGTAAATTTTTTAATTTGTTTTGATATTTTATAGACCTCATGTTGCCTGCTAAGCGTCGTGAATAAAATTCTGTTTAATATCTTTACTATTAAATCCCTAAGTTATTCAAAGGCAATCGTTTTTGGCAAATCAAATTCCCTCAAAACGCACCTTCCAGCCAGTTCCCCACTGCATCCGGTTGTGATATTTACGCGTGGGTCGAACCTGGAGCTCCAACATGGGATTTGGGTCCAGGGACAGACACCTTCAGCGTCCAACGACCACCATTCAAAGTTGTACGTTTATTTGTTGCATGAATTATGATCATATTCCGGCGACAAATTTGCATCTTTCCCCCTGTGAGTCTGTGCCTCCTGGCCGGACTCTCTCATGGCCACTAAATGGCCCCTGATTCCCCCTGATCCCTCGTGCCAGCAAGCTGCCATATTTTTATGCCATTTCTCGCACATGTTTGTCGCGCATGCAAAAGTGTCGAAATATTTATGTTCCGCGAGTTAGCAACACCACAAACTCGATGTCGTGCATTGAACATTGCTCAAAAAAGGCTTAAAAATACCTGGGAGAGGGGGCCAGGAAGAGTGGGGAAGCGGACTCCTCGTGTTTTATTGAATGAAATGGCGCGAATGGCGTTGATTCATAAATGTGGCCAGGTCCAGCTAAGCGGGATTTCATACACCAAGGGGCAGCTGGGGAAAACTTCAATAGAATTTAATTAAAAATTTATTTACTTTTGTTAAAATTTACTAAGTATGATTTAAGACTATTAAAGTTCTTTATGATTTTAGACTGTTAAACCAAATATTTTTTAAGTCCACACAGATCATTTAAATAACAAACATATTATTTTTAAATTATTAACAAAAGTTTCTTTGCAATATTTCGTAATATTTTATTTAGTTTTAGTTTCTTTAAGAGTTCACAGCTTGGAAATCAGTAATTAAATGACTATTTTTAAGGAAACTGGCTTAGATATTTTCTATATTAATACATTCTATTTACCTGACCACTATTGTATCTGCCATTCAGTCTGGGTTTGGCCTCAGTTCGGGATTCGTTCTTGGAGTCTGCAGCAGCGGCGGCGGCATATGCAAATGCAGCCTCGACCTACGCATGGGCACTCTGAATAAAATAAGATTTGTGGCCTGCACGCGGAGCGAGGTGCAAATGATGGCCACAAAATAGCGCAGCTCCAGACCCAGACCCAGACCGGGGCTATCGGATTTCGCATGCAGAATTTATGCTGCGCCCGAGAATTACAAATCAATGAGATGCGCCGAGTTTTGCAGGGAAGCTCGCGGAGCAACTGCTCTCGGGATCATAGAAAGATGGCCGCACGGGCAAAGTAGACAACGTTTAGAGCTAATTTGAATTGCTCGAAAGGATCGGATCAGATCGGTTCGGGATGGAGATCAGCCTGATCTATCTAGCCGTACGATCTTCATAACTCGGGGCAGGCGATTGATTTCTAAATAACTCGTTAGCGGCAAACAAATACAAATAACCAGAAATAAGTTGGGTTCAACAGAATTGAGGAATGCGCACCCGTTCCAACCTCCGCCTCCACCACTTCTAATACCAATACCAATTCCATTTCCATATCCCATCCACTCCACTCAAATTTTTGTGTACGATATATTTTTATTGATTTTTCGGTTTTGGCCTCATAATGAGCTGCCTTGGTGTCTGAGGGTCTGGCCGCTTCGAGGCCGAAAGGAAGCCATAAATTAGCTCTATGAATCAAAGAGATATCTGATTTCTGGCCACTGATAAAATATTTATATACTCATTTCATTCAAGGCATAACTCTTCCCCAGGCCTCCACCGATTCTGGTGGTTCTTCCATTTTAATGGCCGATATTCCAAGTCGATTCTCTGGCAGACAGTTGGTCTCGGCTGCATTCCCAGCTCAGACCCACAGGAGACATGGATCGAGTGGCCAGAGATCCAGAGATGATATCGTGTCATAAATATCAACGCGGGCTTATTAGTTGAGTTGAGTTGAGTTGAGTTTCGTTTTTTGGTGGTTATATTATGGAAATCACAGAGTGGTGATCATCACGATAGCATAAATATCAATGAAACCTACTTATCTAAGGTATATCGGTATTAACGGTACTGAGAACTCACATCGAACAGGTAGAACACACACGTGAAACTTTCAACAGCGAGGTGAGTCATGACTTTACCTGTAATTAATATTCCTGTATTTAAAAATAAATCAGCACTAGTTTTAGGACAAATAAAACTTAAATTTCAACTTCTTTTCCTCATTGGTCTATCACAAAACCATCTCTGAGTCCGCCACCCGCTGGCAACTGCAATTAGAGCCAAAAAAAGACAGCAAGTTGGGAACATAAGCTATAATCCATTTCTACACATAAATCCAATTAGGATTTGTGCCCAGGACTTGCCACTTCGGGATGCCTGCCTGACCGGCGGATGATAAGGATGTGCAACCATCTCCCCTATTCCTGGAACAATATGTGGTGGAATCAAAGTAAATGTGCGATGGAGTAAGACAAAAGTAAAAGTAAATCACTCGGCGCGATTTTCGCTAATAACAAAAATGATTTGGCCAAGTGCTCGCCTGCGTCCGGATGCCGGGAAAAGCTCCTGGGAGGCATTACCTCCCATATGTGTGAGTGATGCTGCACGGCGATAAGGAAGTCCTCCTCCTCCTCCAGCTCCTGTGTTGCGGCATTTCGACTTGGCCTCTAATGAACTCAATCAAAAATCGATTTGTAGAACTGGATAAGTTCGGCTTTCCTAGGAGCAGGGGGAGGTGTTATCCTCAGGGACTCTCTCTCGCTGTATCTGTATCCTGCAAGCACTTCAAATGGAATCTGTGAGATAACCTGGCAACCAGATTGACCGAGGCTTATGAAAGGGAATTATTGATACCGTCATAAGCTGAGAGTTTTTACGAGTATCCCCCCCCGTCCAAGTTTCCGAACGAACTTGTCAGCTGTCAAATGCCAAGGCAGGGCCATTAAGTACCGGGAGAGACCCAGGCGGGGACGGCGGTCTCGACAAAAATATTGTCATCATAAAGCGAGGCAAAGAAGCCGTTAAATATTATTAAGGAGACCATTTAAATTCATTAATGAGCCCAGCAGCTCTCTCGCCCCAAACGAGCTGGGATTTACATGCGACCTGGGAAGATCTGCGCTCCTACCTGAGCCCCAACGCGGGTTCCCCATCCCAGCCAGACGCGTCGGTCACGAAAATGAAAGACGAGCGGGTCCGGTCTCAGACCCAGACTCCTTGCCTGCACTGGCACTGAGGGAAATGGGGGGTTATTTGGGATAAATAATTATATTTTGGGAACTATTTAATAGCGCTGTCTAAAATAAATGAGAAATTTTGGAGTTACAATTGATTATGCAATTACTTTTGATGTATTTTATCGGCATATTTCATATACATTTAAATAATGATGCAAATTAAAATAAATAAATAAATACTAATAATAATTATAATAATAATAATAATATAGAAAATGGAGAAATAAAATAGTATCTGATGACATCAATTAATCAATTATTGTTTTCAATTGTTCGTATTTGCTAGGAGCTTTGTTTTTACAAAAAAGGGTACCCGCGAGTTCTAGAAATTGAAATTGAGTATTAATTATGAAAAGTTCCCAAAAATATATCTTATATTTAAAAAAAACTCAGCAAATCAGTGGCAGGGATATTCATTCATTTGTCTGCAATGTTTAGAGAGACTGAGAGCAAATCGCGAATCTCTATTTATTTTTCTAAATTGACATTTCAACAGAATCATTAATTAATCAGTTTATTAGACCATTATTATGAAGAATCTTTTAAATATTATATTTAATGAGTTAACTATTTGCAGCTTACACACTTTTTTTATTTAAATTCTATGTTTTACTCCAATAAATATTTTTTAAAATTACAGTGCATCTCCCATCCGCAAGTCGGTTTGTCTGGGGGCCCCAGTCACATCCTCGTTAAAACGTTAAAACAAATGAGAGACGCGACAAAATACAAAGAGACGAAATTAAATTAAGCAAATGAAAGCCCACGTTGACAATTTTCATATCTCTCAACAGCTCCGAGGACCCGTGACTGCGACTGGGTCCTCGATTCGGGTCTGGATCGGAGCGCTGTATTGGCGAATATTGCTTAAAAACGTCAATAATTCATTTGTTATGCCTGCACATTGAATGTCCCCGCGGACAAGGTTGAGATATGGTTGGGTCTGCGAATGAATCCCTCTCCATACACATCCCGGTCCCAAGTCCAGCTCCGATTCCGACTCCGACTCCGAGTCGCGTGTTGAATGTGGAGCGCGGATTTGTGCGCGGCGCTTATGCAAATTAAGATGAAACGGAAGGAGAAATTGTACAACCTGTTTTTTTCTGGGGATTTTCATAATCAGGTTTTTATGGACATAGCTATATATATATTTGTGATAATTAGTTGGCATAATTGTAAGGGTTTTTAAAATTAATTTGAGGGTATTTTGCGATATAAAACCATGGTAAGGAAATTTACAAAGGGAAAACCTATCTTGGGAAAGGTAATAATTATTATTGTTATTTATAAATTAAGAAAACTAAATTCCACGGATGAAAATAATGTATCATGCTCTACAAAGATTCAGATCCAATTATGCCTGAAATTAAATGCTGAAATTGTAAGATTCAAAGACACAAAACCTAATATGACAGTCCATTAAATGTATGTTCATATATTAACTCTAGAATTTTAGTATTTAAATAATTAAATAGGTAAAGAGTAAGTTTAAAATATTTCCCCACCTTCTAAGACCAAATTAAATCGCTTTCTGTTTTATCTAGCCCATTCCTTCCCCTATTTTTTCACAAATGTTTTAGAAAACTAAAAAATTAACCTCTCTCGCGGCGTGTAATCGAAACGATTTATCATTTTTGAACTTTTTTGGCGTGTCAGCAGCTCCGATTCTAATACTGATACTGGATATGGTGATTCGGCGTCACTTAGCTAACAAATTCATCATTAATTTTCCACATTATGTAAACACAGGCGGCGACATAGAGGGAGGGAAGGAGCAAAGAAGGAGAATACTCGAACCGAAACTGAAAACATTTTCCAAGCGGAGCGTTGAAAGGCCGGCAGCTGACATTTTGATTTCCGTAATAAAGTAATTAATGATCTGGCTACTTCGCGTATCGGAATCGGAATCGGATCAGTGTCGCGTCGGACACGGAGCACTTTCCCCTTGGCGGCGCCACTAATGATGACATTCAAATCCCGAGTTTGCACATGTAATTAAGTCTCTCCTGTCCGAGTCCCTGATCCCGAGGAAGGGTTTCGAGTGCACCCTGGAGGCGACTCATTTATCACCGGCCCAGGACTCGGGCCCAACTGGTGGCGTGATTATTTTGACATAATTTTTATTAATGAATCGCCCCGCGATCGGGCAATGCAAATAACGGATCGATTCGGAATCTAAGCCAAGCCAGAGCCCAGTGACCGACTATGCAGAATGCAGAATTCGCTTTTCTTTTGCCTTTTCGTGGAATGAACATTTTTGCAATAATTGTATTCAAAATTCATATTACGGCCGCAACTGTGCGTAGAATAATTTAAGGCCGCGCGCGGTCGCTCAAGGCCCCAGGGAGCTGACATCTAAGCGGCGACGTGAAAAACTCTGACGAAATGACATTTATGGGACAAATGCTCCACTCCTTCAACGGGGTACAGTGCGGAGTGGCAGTATAAAGTGGTTTGGTAGTTCTATAAATATAATAATTATATAATTACGCAAGCTACGAAATTTAAGCTTTGAGAGGTGTTCTATTGGCATGTCAAAAATAATTTATATTGATACTGAAACTGTTTAATATATTTTTTTTATTTTATTTTAAATAGTTCAAAGAAGTTTTATCTTATATTTTAATTATTCCTTTTTTAATGTCCCGCACTGTCCGACCATCGATGTGGGTATGGTTATGCGAATGACGGTTGCCGTCTGCCGCTGACTTCTTGCCATTCCCAGGCGGACTGGACTACGCACTGGCCCCCGTTTCCAAGTCCAAGCGGGGAGCTTCTTGAATTTTGGCGCCATCAATTTGGCTGCGGAATCCAGCGGAATGCGCACGAACCCCGCAAAAATGAAGAAAAAAGAGGGACGACGTCAGAAAGTGGCTTTTCACGTTGCGGGACGGACGTTAAGTAGGCGCCAGCAAAGCAATTTTCAAACGCAAACAAAAACTCCAAAAAAAAATCTCTTTGGATGGAGGAGAGCAGGAGCAATTCGTCAATGGAATTCCGCCAGAGAATTAAGGATGCGACATCTCAAATATGATTTACGTTGGACTCCAGCGACTTCTCAGGGAATCAGAGAACCGAAAACATGGTTAGTGGGTTTCTCTGAATTTATAAAAAGGAAAAAAAAGAGGAGAGACTTAAATAAATATGCATGAATAAGTGCTGTATAAAAATAAGAAATACTTTTTATGGATACTTACTAAAGTCTGAAATATTTAGGGAGTATTTAAGGAATATTTAAGAAATAAATAAACAAATTAAAATTATTCTTATTAAACTGGGATATTTAGTGAATATATAAATCATTATTTAACGAATATATTATTGAGTATATCTAAGAATATTTAAGGAATAAATAAGTAAATAAAAACGGTGAATGAAGGTTAATTTCGGTATTTAGTAAAGAAGGCTCAATTCAATGTATTTTTAGGATTTCCTTAAACAAAATCTATTAAAGATTTTAAAGAGTCTTCATAATTATAGTTTACATAATGAAAATAAAATAATATTAAATATTAAACATTAAGCTTTACAATATCAATATTTCTTCGCTATAATATATAAGCTCCTCCCCTTAAATCCTAATCTATTAAAGATTTTAAGGAGTCTTTATAATTATAGTTTACATTTTGAAAATAAAATAACATTAAATTTATCCCATCTCAAAACACAATATTAAACTTTAAGCTTTTTTAATATCAATATTTCTTCGCTATAATATATAAGCTCCTCCCCTTAAATCCTAAAAAATTCAAAGGGAACGAGGGAGTCGACAAAAGACACTCAATTAAACCCGTTCATCTATAGGTTCTTTCAGGCCTGTGAGTATCTCAGCCTATCGCCACGCCAGCATCGACGATTTGTAGAACAAACAAATTAAGCTGCGTTCGATGGTCCCAGTCCCAGGCTCCGCGGATGGGAGATCGGAGAGGAACAGCGCCCATGAATAGGAAGACTTTCGTAGCATATTACTCGCATCGCATGACGACAAGCGGATCGTGTGGGCAGCTATCATCGATATGGTCTCGAGTGAGTGTGTGTTTCGGGGACCGGGAGCCGGGCAGCTTTTACTTCTAGTCTTTGATCGGAGATAAAGCCACGGCCGGCCGCATTTGCATTTTGCATTTGTTTAATAATTTAGTTTACCATTCTATAGTTTCTGTTATTACTTGGACATGCTTTATTCGCAGCCGTGCCCGTGCCTTTGCCTGCGCTTGAATTGCATATTTATGCATATTTTATATTCATAACTTGTCGCTTTTCCACAAGCTCAGCTGCAGTCGCCGTTGCAATTGCAATAGTCGTTTATCGAGCGACGATCGATGCAACTCGCTGCTGTTGTTTTCGATTTTTTTACCTTATTTTCCAGCGAAGCTATCCAATAAATTGCCGAAGCAGAGACAAAGTCAAGTCAAGACACCTTGACACCGTCAACAGCTACGGCCGAGCAAAGTCGATCCGCCCCCCGCGTATATCCAGATATCGGGTGAGTTATGCGACGACATCGAGAGTTATGACAATTTCGCGGCGACAATTCGCGTTCGATCACAGAACCGCTTGAATATGAATGCCGAGTGCTCTGTAATAATTTCAATACCTAATTGGCCGGGAAAAACATAGCCACAAGGCTGTTCTTGGCCACGATCAGGCTTTGAGTTATGGCACGAGATGGGATTGTTTGCGAAGAATCGTTTACGAATTTCAATTTTTTTAGTTAAGTTTCCGTTAAGTCAATCTGTTGCTCTATACATGCTTTAAATCAGTTATTTATCGATATTAGTAATAATAAATTACCTAAAAAAATATTAAACTATTTCTCTATATTTTATTTGAATGAATTTTTAGGACTCACACATTTAGAGAATTTTACCCACC
This sequence comes from Drosophila asahinai, assembly GCA_008042795.1. NCBI lineage: Eukaryota > Metazoa > Arthropoda > Insecta > Diptera > Drosophilidae > Drosophila > Drosophila asahinai. Next base: position 225,617 of record VNJZ01004406.1, on the reverse strand, counting down.
ACCGCAGCTTAGGTTTATGGGACATATTCTTGGTTTTCCTTGGAAAAAAATATTTGTATATATTTGTGTATTTAAATGCTGGTAGAAAGAGCATTTTAAAAATTATTCTTCCATTACATTTACCATAGCAGTCCAAAGAGTTACAAGGAAAAGCGAAATAATGTTGGTACCCACTCACAAGAAAAACATGTAAAACCTCTTACAGAATGTTCAGACTAATTCTGTCTGTCCATCAAAAAGGGTCCCACAAAAAGCATACATTGCAGTTGAAATGTAACTAAATTGGATAGGTCATTAAGGCATTTGTAAGATATTAATGTTTGCAATTAGCCAAGTAAAGGAAGTAATTTCTTAAAATTATTAAAGTAGTTTTTATTAGTATTTATATTCCCGCTTGCTTACATCTTACCTTTTTTAGCAGCACAGAAATACCTTAAGTCCCCGTTACAAAACAAGGTGTTAATACCATCCTTTAGGTGATTAGTTCCGAATCAGTGACTTTTCATAATCGAAATAAATTTGCATTCACAACGCTCGTGAAGAAGTTCTGCTCTGGTACCTGGGCTGCCTGGTCCTACTCGCTGTAATCGAGTCATAAAGCTGGAAAAAACATATTTAAAAATCGGATAATTGCCTTCCCGTTGTCCATTTTAAGTGTCCATTTTGCCATTTTAGCCGTCTTTCTCTTTTTTTGCCATTCGACGCACTCAGCTCTGGTAATGAAGTCTACTACTTGATGTGGCCCTAGGCCAGCTGCTGCTCCATCTTCTGTCATTTCTGGGATACCTTTTTCCCGGCGATCCACCCACCGCAGCTTTCGTTACGCTCCGATCCACTGGCCTCGGCTTACAGCCGCCTTTTTTTACGAGTGTGTTAGTGGCTACGCCTAGTTATGACATATTAAAGCGGTTCTCAGGGACCAGGGATAGGGTTCTGAAAAATATATTTATCTAAAAAAATGTATATGTATTTAATTACATAAATCGTATATTTCTAATTTTAAATATCCCTACAAGAAAAATTTAACAGTCTTATATCCAAAGTTTCATCAAGCTTTCCTAATTAAATTTATATTTAATATTATAAAATATTTTAAAAGGCTGTTTCTAAGTTTCCTTTTCTATATTTTAAAGGAGAATCTGTCTATAATATTTATTTTCAATATTATTTTTAATTTCTGGATATTCTTTTTGCATTTCTGCAGCCCTGCAGCCACCGAAGAAGTCAGAAGTTCAACCTTCGCCCCATATTAAACCAGGCGGCGGTTTTATGTTCCCTGCGCGATGATTTATATGCGTCAGTGTCTCGCACCTTTATGTTGCATTGCGAATCGCCGTTGAGATCTTTTTGAACGGACGCTCTTCCCAGAGCGGAAATTGCACATGGTCCGGATTTGTAATTTGTAATTTCGGTTTCAGTTTCAGTCTCACAAAAGAAAGTCAAAGTCAGAGTGGGATCTGTGGGAACTTCGACGCGGTGCAATTGCTGGAGCTTCGCTGGAGCTTACCTTCGAGCTGATTGCATGGCTTAATGCTGGTCGACATTTTCATTTTCACACGATATTTCGGCCAAGATACGGGCCAGAGCTCGGCGATTAATTCAATTTTCGTCAAAATTTTGATGGCAGATTAGAGAGCGATCGAAAGACGCCTTTTATGGTCGGGACGTGTGCGCGAATTCGGGTAGCTAATCGGCCCAGTTAGTGGTAAAATAAACAAAACGCGACAACGCAGCGTTTCCATTCACTTAGCCATTCCCACAGCTATAATAATGCACTTTAATTAATTATAGGTATTTACCATTATTTCATACAAATTTTAATGTCAAGTTTCTAAGCAATATTAATTTTATTAATTTGTATTTTAATTTTTTTGAATTATTTCAATAAAGTTGATAGCCCTTTTATTTTATAATCTAGCTTTTAGATATACCCCACCCATTTCTCTCACTGCATACCCCCGTCGATGACTCTGTCCCTCACATTTCATTTATGAACACTTTTTTACATATTTGCCTGCGCTGCCCGCACGAAATTGGGGTAATTTGAACGTGTCGACTGCGGCATGTCTGGGTCGACATTAGAATTATGGCGGGTGGTGTACCAGGAGGACGGGTGAGTGCGGTACCATTACTGGCCGGAGTAATTGTTATGCGCGGCGCGGCACCGCTGATTATTGCCAACTAAAATGAAATAAAGAAACCAAATTAAAATATATACATATGTAACAGCGGCAGACACGTCGCAGCTTAGTCCGACTCCGACTTCGTCGCCGTCTGTGGGCCAAATGTAAAGCTAAATGCCTTTCCAAACACTCACGCACTTCCCCGAATCCCTTCGCCGACAGCCTTATGCTAATTTCCCACAGGTTCGTGCGAAGAAGTCATGTAAGGTTCATAAAACATAATGAATAGTAAAACTAACTTGCATTTTTCATTAAATTTAATAGGTGTCAGATCTAAACTTGTATAAAATTTGGATGAAACTCTTATGCATTTAGAAATATTTAGGATATTCTTAAAAACATACTACGATTTTCCAAATATTTCTTAAGAACCAACTGAAAACTATATGCGTTTTTATTACCACATTCCCTTAAGCCAACATTATATTTTCCAATTCAAATTAAAAAGGTTATATAACTAAATATAATAAAGAAACAAACGAAAATACTTTTAGTTAATTTATTCACTTTTTATTTAAATAGCTATATAGGTATATATATCGTGCCCCGTCCCTGTGAAAAATTGCAGTTCAATGAGAACCTTCCCGAAATAACCACAATTTTTTAGCATAATGCCAAACAAAATGTCAACCGAATTCAACATTTAACAAGGTTTAATTTTATATCACATAAAATAAATAGGATCACTACACAAATTGGATATAAAGATATTTGCCGCACATTGACAGCTTGAAGGCAGAAGGAAAGACAGAACTAGACACAAATTAAAGAAAACCAATCACAAGACAAAAAATACAAATAAAAAAAATAAACTGATCGAAATAATTGTATAATTGTAGTTTGGCATTTAAGCGAGCAGGATGCGCAAGGCTAAAAATAAATAAATAACAAATAAAAAGAGATTCAGGGAGTCGAGGCAATTAATACCTCTTAAAAATACTTCGATGCATTTTAGGAATTTAAGAAATTAAATGGAAATTAGGGGAAATATTTCTGCTTAATTTTCCAGTAAATATGATGATAAAATATTTTTTTCTCAATTGGATTATTAACAATATTTCGAGTATAGAAAAGGTGGAAGACTTTAAACCTTTCTATAGTTCTATAAATATTTTTCCTTCATCGAGTAACTGATACATTCTTTGGTTAATCAAAGAATCCTTTAAAAAACCAAATATAGAACTTACAAAAAATGTTCTTTGTATCATCACCTTAAAGAAATTAATGCCGCCAGAAATTTGCCTGGTTAATCGTTGGGGAATGGCGAGGAGACGGCCGCTGTCTGAAAATGGATCGGAATCGGAGACAAAGTCGAAATCGTAGCGATTGGATTCTGAGCTGCTGACGGACGACGGGCAGAGGACCGCTGCTTTGGTGCAATTGCAATAATTATATTTTTATCTCTTAATTGCCGCATCAGCCGACCGATTCCTTCCCATCTGCCCGACTCCGCTCTTCCTCCGAGTTCAAAGAAACCAATGAGCTGTCATTACAATTAAAAATAAAGGCGAAAAATGCCAAAAACAAAACGAAGTGAAACAAGAACAACTGTCGAGCGGCGGCCCATCAATCCCAATCGATGATGCCGCCGCAGATACATTTACAGATTCAGAGAATCGCAGAGATACAAAATGAAAAACAGCAAAATGCAAAAAAGCAGCGCGCCAAAAAGAGATGCAACGTAGATGCAAATGCAAATGAAATGCCTCGGAACCGTCGCTGCATATTTTGGCCAATATCCAAGGAATGTTTTTTAATCAGCACATAAAAAATATTGCGAGTCTACAATTTTTGCCTTCTTTTTTTGCAGCCATTGGATTGGACCCGACTCGCATCGACTCGGATCGAAACGTATCGAAACGAATCGCGGCGATTTCGTTCGATTTATTTAATTGCATTTTAATTTATTTGAATTATTTTCGTTGGCATTAATCGCCGCTCGGGAATTTCAATTATAATAAAACTTGAAAAAGAGCTGAAGCATTTTTCAATAGTGCAAGTGTGCAATCGAAAACCAATTATAAGAAAGCATTTTATAGTCGGTTTCGAACATTACATACTGCCGCCCAATTCCCCCAGCCGCCGCATATCGGCAACAATGAACGAGTCCACCAATCAGATGGGAAATCAAATGATTCGGAATAACAAATGTATATATTTTTATTGGTAATATTACATAAGGATTAAGTATGAGAAATATAAGTATTAGTTTCTTTGGAACATAAAGATAATTATATATTTATATATTATATATTACTAAAACATAATTTTTAGGAACATAAAATACCTTTCGGTTTTAGGTAAATAAAATGTAAGTTAATGATAAACAATTTACGTTTTAAATTATTTTTATTCTGGAGTTTAGAATCCAAAAACATGATAAATATCTTTAAGAATGTTACTTATAGAATAAGCAGCAACATATAACATATCAAAATATTAACTTAAAAAGCTCTTAAAAAATAAACAACTCCCCGGGGAAATAACCCAAGGATATCCCTCATTTAATTCATTTACCAAAAATAAAATCATTCCTGTCCATTTTGACCCGAACATTTGCCTCTCAGTCAAGGCCATAAAACCACTTAACCTAAAAGCCTCACAAGCGCTGGGAAATGTGCATAAATCGCACAATTTATAATTCATATGGAATCATTTTTATTTTCAAACTTCAACCACACACGGTCGATCCAGAATTCGATTGCAATTCGATGTGGAATGGGTTGCTCCTGCCCAGGATCACGTACAACCCGTATTATGGCAAATAAATGTGCTCAAGGATACAGGCGACTGACTGCGGGGGGATTATTGCGAAAAGTTTAAAAATTGATTTTCATCTGGCAAATGCCGCAGCATAAAAGGATTTTTCCTCATATCGGAATTGATTTCTTCCATACGTAAACATAAATAAAATATGAACTTCCACCCGGCGCGCGCGCCCTCTGTGAATCTCCGGCTGGGTAAATATTTTCCCAGCAGCAACTCGTCTCCATCGAGGCAGTGTCCTGCCCCGGCTCATCAGCAGTCCGGTGGCGAGCTGGTCAAATAAAGCCGTTAGTAAGTATTTCATAAGTCCGGGACCGGGGCCAGATAAGCAAGCAATAAGCCTCTAGCTGACGGACAGCCCAACTTTCTGGGAAAGCCAGGAGCCAGAAGCCATGAGCCAGTAGCCAGTAGCCAGCAGCTAGTGGCCAGGACCAAGTCCTCATTGGCACACGTCCGCCAAATACAAACAAGGACATGAGCCCGAGTCGTGACTGAAAAGTTTCCTGCCCCGGCGCATAGATTCCGGCGATACTCGTACTTTCCGTATTTTATTTCCATCATTTTTACTCGGAATTTTCGCATTTCGTATTTTTATTTTCGCTCCACGCTCGGTCGAGCAGACGTCCGAAACTTTGGCGCTCGCCCCGGCGAATGTTTCAGATAAAAATTTGTTATTTATGGCTTAAGGTTTCAAACTGAAGAGTTCTGCTCAATTTGCGGGCCCCCTGGACGAAGGAACCAAAGCGATGGCATCAACGGAAAATGTTGAACGGAAATAAAAATGCACTAAAGGTCTTTAAGTCGAGTAACTTTTTCCCCAAAAATTTATTACTCACCGGTGTTTGATTCTTGGGAAATGCATGGAATCTTATCAGGTAAATAAAATAATTTCCTTTATGTTAGAGACCCTTATATATATAATAATATTTTACATAATACTTAATAATGCATTCTTCAGGAAATATTCAGTATAAGAGAAAACACCTTGTTTGTCCTCTTATTTTCTAGGATAAAATATCTAAGAAGATGTGATACAAACTTTAAGAGTTAAGAGTGCCAAAAGCGCCTCCTCGAGCCTGAAACTTGACTCCAATTTCGAAAAACCTTTGACAGTGTCAAAGAGAGTGTGCGAGACTGCTGCGAAAAGCCAATCAAAACCAAATTCTAAATTCAAATTAAAACGTCGAGCGATTAATTGCGCACAATTAAAACCAACGCCTAGTCGGAGCAGCACAGCAAAGAGATTTCTGGTCTCATTAAACGAAGTTCAACAACTTTTAGCCGTGAGTGAGGTAACCATAAAAAGCCAAAACCGAACAAAGGAAAAGGTTGAGGACGTCAGCAGGAGAGGAACCCAAGCGCAAGCCCAAGTCAAAAGCCAAAATCAAACCATCAAAGTGCCGGTAATAGTTTCGGGTTGTAAAACTCACACGAACAATAAGTTAATCAATCTCAAATTTTAATTACAAAGTAACAACTTCCTTTAGCAATTTCAGGCGCGATGAACTCGGTCGCTACCCGTCTCTTTCTCAGCCTCTCTGGCCGTCTCTGTCTTTGGTTAATGGGCATTCGGCTGTCTCAGCCCGGCGGCGCAATTTACATAAAAAACGCAGCCGCAAGGTGTGGGCCGTCGTATCCAACAGATACTCGCACTCGCACAGATGTGCCTAGAGATACATAGGTGCACAGGAAAAAAAATGGGAGTAGTATATAATTTGATGATAATATAATGAAAGTTAGAAGCTAGAAAGGTGAAGGATAGTCGCGTTATTATGAAAGAAACACGGGAAATCATTTTAAGGCATGACCATCTACTTGGAAAGCATATTTTGTATATCTTTAAATTAAACTTCTTAAAGGCCTGCTTTATAACCATATTTAAAATAATCATGGAACATCTTATAGCACAAATTTTCTCGCAGTGCTCGAGCAACAGAAACTGGCAAACATATTTTATGTAATTTGTCTTTGTTTCGTGTAATAAAATGAAAATAAAATTGTGAATTGCCGCTCACTGAACTGGTCTGGCCAAGGGGTTAGTTGGATGGCTGTAGCCATAGTGGAGGTGCCAAGGATGGGGACCCAGAGCCAAGGGCTGGGGCAGAGGATGAGGAAGAGGAAGCTACGCCGACTGAACGTGAATGGGAAAGGTAATGCCCGGGCCCAGAGAGTTTCAGTTAATGTTAATTTTAATGCGCGCTCAACCCCATTGATCATGAAAAATGGAACTCGCACACTGCCGGCGAACGAGTTGGAAATTTATTTGAATTTTATGCGACTCCGCCGCGCAGGCGTCCTAAGCCCCAGGCAGAGACACACTCCTGCCCTCCTCCTCCCTGGATCCCATATTCAGAGCTCTTTAAGGCAGATGCGCCAGCAAGGATCGCTCACACCGGTGTAATCCTTTGTCCTACGAGCAGGTGTTGGCAGGCTTCCGAGGGGCAAATCGATTAGGATGCAAGCTCTCGGACACCCTCATAATTTCGATACTTAAAAATATGCATGTTGTGTGTAAATATGAACATTTAAACTGAGCTGAGTTTGCACCTGTGTATTTTTACTAATATTTTATGTCGAATTTAGTTTTAAATAGGTAAATATTGTATCTAAGTGACACCTCTCCTTGTACAAGTATTAACTCTTAACTTTTCCAACAACACTTCATGGAAAGGCGTAAATATATGGCCACGAGTTGTTCAAGTTGAACGCTGTGCCTTAGGGCCTGTTCGTGGATTTTTGACAAGTTTATTAACTTGTTTGTGGCACGCACCAGCGGCTTTAAGCCAAATAACTCCCACCAGAAGCCAGGGCCCACGCTCCTCTGGAATTACCAACCCCGGGAATTTATGAATGCCGTGGAAAACCGCCGACTGCTCCTTGGGGGCGTTTCGCCTGTCTGTCTGGCTGGAATATTTCTGGTCAAAGTTTCGGCGCGATTTTCGCCGCAGCCGAAAGTCAAAAGCTTTTGTCAACAAACCCCCAACCCCGGCAGCCCCCCAAAAAGAAGGTGCGGTCGCAACCCTTTCGCTGGCGGAAGCAATCCCCTGGGGTACGAGTATCTGGCGGATACGTGCGTGAGCGGTGTGGCCAGAATTTTGATGGGGTTCGAGGGCGCTTTTCCTGCGGCAAAATCTGCGTAAACTTGCTCTTGTTCTTGGGTTTCGCTTCGCAGTTTACTTTATATCTTATTTGCTTATGAAATAAGATATTCCGACTGCCGCAACCCAATCCCAACTGCGGCCACGCGATTTATGCATAGCCATAGGTAGGAGTATCTCTCGATTTTATGTGCTGTTTATGAGACTGCCTGACACTTTTATGCACTCGCCTGCTTTACGGCAAAGGGTTTGCCTTGGCCCCCCGAAAAACCATCATCGGGCTCCGTCTGCCAGCCAAATCGAATGAGTTATTGGCCTGAATTGGATTTGGGAAAAGGATTGAACCAATATGAGGTGGATTTAACGTAATGGGGATCCTGCATCTGCGATGGGATATTGAATATGCGAGTGACTTGCAGCAGGGATCAATTTCGAAGATGAAATTTTAGTATTAGAAGGCTCAGAGATGATTGAGAAGGGGGATTGTAAATGAAGGAATGAAAAAATTAATGGAAAAAAGGAAATATATTTTAAATAATATATAAGTATCATATTTTTCAGAGTTTTAAGCTATTCATCTCCCCCATAATCTCCTCTCAGGATATGTGAATGGTCTTAGATTCGACAGAGTCATCGCCATGTCAACGCCAATAGAGCTGGCCATTGTCCTCGATTGCTTCCCATTCAGTTGCAGTTACTGCTGGCTGGCGATGAAAAATCGATGCACCCAAAATAAAACTCAATCAAGAGCAATTAAAGGAATTCACAATGGACGGGACCCTAGAGGCGAGACAATGGGGAATTGTGCACCCAACTAGACGGATCAAGGGCGTTGTCCAGCTAAGGTCAGGGTGCACCTTTCGGTCCCCCCCATCCCTTCCCTTTGCAGGGGCGTAGGTGCCGGGGTCAGGGAACACCTGGCTGGCTGGTCGGCGTCTGAGTCGGGATTTATCTGGGCGTCAAAGCCGCCACCAATAAAAGTGGCAAACAAAGCGAAAAGTCCCCGAACAGATTCGAAAGTGGCGCGTGTTAGCACTTAAAAAAATAGTATAAGGATATATGGGATTAAAAATATTAGAAAATATGTATTTTAAAGTAATTGAAATCTTTTAGATATTGTAATTAATATTATGATATAAAGAATCTTAATTCAAGTTACAAATTTATTTCGAATATAGGATAAAGGAGCAGAAAATGTTGCAAAGTAATTTAAAATTTAACTTCTGGATTTATATTAATAAGTTAATTGATTAATATTTTATCGTTTAACTTTTAGTTATTTTTCGAATTAGTTTTGGGCTAATTAATTGTATATTATGGACTTTATTAATATTATATTTAAATATACAAAATTTATTAGAATAGGACTTCGTTCAGTGCACCTTTCAGCCGAAACCCTCAGCGAGGTGCCAAAGTAGTCCCGGGAGCCGGGTTCAGATCGAGTTATTGGGAAAACCCTGGCCATCGAGCTGGGCACACGCACTCATCTGGTCCCGGGGCCTCCGTCTCGTGCCATGGCCATTGTCCTTCCGCTGGCCGTTACAAATTGTTGTGGGCGTTCCAAATCCGCTTAGGTCTCATCCCTTCATTTGGAATTTAATTTTGTGTGAGTTTTGATTTCGTGTTCGTTTCGGAAGCGAGTCGCATTTCATCTTCTGTTTGGTTTTTGAGCGTTAAATCGCCAAATCCTTCGTTAATTTTGACGTTTGTCTTTGGTCATTCGGAGGATGAGGAGGAGGAAATCGCTGAGGTGAGGGAGTAGACTGACCGACGGTCAGTGGATAGATGGATAGATGACCCGTACTAGGGGTGAATGGAATGACCGGAAGGAGAGCCACGCATGTGGGTGGATAACGGATAATGGGCCCAGCAACTGCTCGTCGGCTGGAGATTAAAAATTTAATTCGAAATTAGCGCAATTGTTGGCATTGCTCCCTTTTTTTTTCCAATCGATCGATTCGAGTGGAAAGACAAATAAAATAAAATCGATGGCAGCTGTCCGCTTGCCCGCTCCGAAATGATGGCAACAATTTCCTGATTACTTTTGAGCCATCGAATGGGTTTTATGGTTATCAAAGAATGTCCGGTTTTCACTCATCAGCGATTTGATTTGGTCAGTGTGAAAAATGGGTTTTTAGTATAGAAAATGATACGGGGAGATCAGATCTTGGAGAGTGCGATTATAGAAAGGGAATTTTAAAATTGCTGCAAAGAGAATAAGTGTAAAAAGTGCGGCTCAAATTCTGAAGTACGACACACTGGTTTAATTAATTAATTTTCTTATTAATTGTAGATAATTCAGCTCGTCTAGACCTCGACTTTAATAGTAAAGCAATTGAGGAGTTCATATTAATATTCCTCTAAATAAATTAAATTCTAGAGAAAAAGAAAAGTAATAATAATCTCACAATTGAGGTTGGAAATATATAAATTAAATGAACCGAAATTTAAGTTCTAAATTCTCTAAATTTCGGATTACTTGCTTTTCCCAAATGATATCGAATTTCTTCTTCTCCCATTCCTGCTGGACATATCAATCAACTATTAAGAAATTAGATCGGGGATCCGTCCTAGAGATGGCTCTGGGAATACCCAAAATATACAGCTTGGAAAGACGGGAAAAGATGGGGGTGAAAAGTGACCATAAAGGCCGAGAACAATGGCGTGTTAATGGCAACTTTAAACTGACACCACTCCGCGCAAAGGTTAATCGCTTTCCGGCTGGACACTGGCCACCACCCGCTGGTATCTGGGCTAAATTTCGGGACTCCGACTCCGATTCGGATTCGGATTCGGGGTGATGATAAATGCAGCGGGCCCAGCGGGTGGACAGCGAATAGAGTTGTCAAGCGGACTAACACACAGGGTTGACACCACAGTTTCGATGGCAGCTGGAATTACACACATACACGAAACATGAAAAATGGGACCCGGGGAGAAATGGGGGGGCACTACCACCTATGATTCAATTACGCTCCAATAGAAATGTCACTAAAAAGCTGCGCATATTAATTGAATTGGAGCAGCGAAGGAACCACTGCCCCGGGGCACTTGAACATACAATTGATATCTGCGGTTTTTCAACAAAAATGTTGAACAAATTGTGCTGCAAACTTTTTCATTCGCACCGAGGGAGACACGCCCTTATCAATACACGGCATTCGCACATGCATCTCGTTTTTTATTTGCTAAAAAAAAAAAAATGCAAGCCAGGTGTGGCTAGTTGCTGTCGCCTCCTGTTTGTTTTGCATTAAACGGTTTGTTTTGATAACCAAATTGTTGATTTTATGGCCGTTTTTTGCCTCCGCCCCGAACAACGCGAAATCCGAGCCCCGAATCACAGGCCAGTTAACTTCTAACAGATATATCATTTCAATCTCTGCAATTTGCCATTGTTTGCCGATAGTCGTTTCAAAATATATACACACGCTCTTGGAATAGCTGTGGGAGTGTTTACTAATTGGGGATATTTCTTTGAAATTATTTAGTAATTTTTTCTATGTAAATATTAGCATTTTTACTGCAAAATAATGAGCTTAAAATTAGCAGTAATTTTTATCAAAGAAAAAGGTAGGATTACTGCCATTATGGTCAGCCATTTTCTATTTCTGAAACGAGTTAGTCTTTTATCCAACGTGATATCTATAAAATCGTGTGACGCAGATTGATAGCCCCGAAAAGCCATCTAACAAAAACTATCGCTTCGACACAGGGCTCTATAAAAACAGAAGACAATTCTCTGGGCCTGGTACTTAATATAACTTTGTGTAGTGCCCCATAAACCCTTCATTACACGGCACTAAAGCCGCGGCAATAAAAGCAACTACAGCAACTAAAGCCCGAAAATAAAAACTCAATTTGAATTCAAAAACCACCAAAATGGTGCGTGCTTATCGCCTTGCCTTTTCCTGTGGACCTAAACCTTAACCCAAACCCAAAACCCAAATCCCAAACCTCAACCCGAGTCCGAATACGAATTAAACCTGAACCCGATGAGCTCGATAAAGCGACAAAAGCGGTCTACAAAATAAATTAAAAATACATTTTTACGTAAATGTGGCGCATTAAAAGGCGACTTGAGAAAAGCACATAATAAATATAAAAACACAATTAAATAAGTGCATAGAAAACAAATTCGAAACGAAAAAACAAAACAACCGACACAAACAGAAAGAGAAATAGGAATAAAAAGGCACACGAATTAAAATAACACCAAGATATTTCAAACTACTCGACGTGAAAGGGCAATGTGAGTAATAGAGAGCCCCTAACTGAGTACCCTATGATACTACAGATAGGTAAATATTAGCTTCAGGATCCTATATATTTTATGCATCCTAAAAATGTTTCTTAACCATTAAAATTATAAATATAAAATAAAATCTTTGAGGTATTGTTTGCAAAAATGGAGCAAAAATTTAATAATTGCTTATTTATGTTTAAAATTCACATATTTTAAACATTTTTTTTAAGCCAAAGACTCCTATTTTCCCAATGATTCCCTTTGATCACAGCTAACGAAACCTCAGAGCTGACAAAATAGGTGTAAAAACAAGACCCTGGCCGGCTCGAGAAATGTTAATGTTAATTTCAATTGTTTTAATTTATTTGTGACCCCTTCGCCACCCGCCAAACCGTCACGGACTAAGTTAATGTTACATATACATATCTAACACGAAAAACAGAAAAAGCTGAATTGGAATGAAGGCGAGAAAAAGGCGAGTGATTACTGTATTCTTTGGCCAAGACGTGACCGGCATTCTGTCCGGGTAACCGCCAAAGGGTTTTCCAGCGGAGATCGGAGCGGAGCGGAACCAACTGTCGCCGGGTATTTGGAGCACGACGAACTGTCTCATAACCGTAGCAATTCCAGATAGTTTACTGAACTCCCTACGCCTGCTGCCCCTGCTATTGCTGCCCACAAATAAATTAGTTTTTCCGCGCGTAAAAAACACAGAAAAATCGAGGAAAAATGCAGCAGAATGTTCGATGAAAAATGTGTTCGGTTTACCATTAATCCGCTGCCCTGATCCAGGGCGACAGATCATTACACACGCGCGTGGAGCCCCCGGAAAGTGGGCCCCTTTTGGAGTCGTAAGTATATGGAAATTTATTAATAAAAACTACCGAAAATTCCCGAAAAAACGGATCCAAAAACGGGACTGCAGGCGGAACAGGGTGCGGTGCAGTTGTTGCCTGTCCGTAATTTATAGACCCGCTGCCAAATGACATGCTAACTAATAGTATCATCATAATTTATACATACAAATACATTGCATTTGTTATTTATGCCCCTGCGACATCCCGAGCCACCCCATTGCCGCTTCCTCCACTGATTTCCATGCAGATCCCCGCTGACAGAGGTCACAGCACCGGGCTGCGAGGCGGGAAGGTCATCCGGCGTTAATGGATCCTTTTGACCCATGGCAATATTTGAATATCGATTACAATTAAATGGTCGTGGCTAAACGGAGGACACGTGATTAGGTTGATGTATGGATTTGCCAAATATTTAGATATTTTATAAGCTAATTGTTGGAAATTTCAATCTTAACGCTTGTCAAATATACGGGGTTTTGAATTGTATCGATTATATTGATAAACGTATAAATTATGAATTATCGATAAAGGGATCGACTTTTATTAATATTTAGAATATTAACGCTACATATTTAAAATAATTTCTTTCTCGAATTTTAGTTGAGAATTCTATGGATATTGGTTATCAAAAACAGATTGATATACGGAATAAATTGTACATTATTGATAAGTAAATAATCGATAAATGAATTATAGCAAATATAGATAGATTTTCAATCTTAATATTCCATATATACGACTTGTTGATGGACCGATATTTATTTATTCTCTAATTATTAATTTTTAAATCAAATCTCTAAAGAAAAGAATAAATTCAGTGACAGCTTTTTATTTATACAAGGGATTTCGATTTAGTGTGGAAATACAGCCAAGACTATGATTTGTAAAACTATTTCAGATTCCAAAAAAATTTGCAAGACGTTTCCGGTAAAATGGACCTGATTTTTAGTCGGGAGTTACGATTGAGATTAAAACCAGCTACCCCTGTGACTCTGGTTGGGATTGGGATCGTTGAGACCTGACAAGACACGATATTAATTAGCAAATTTTTAGCTATTTAAATTCGTTTTGCATACCATTCGATCGCCTGGAGTAGCCGCCAGATAACCGCTGACCACTAGCCATGGATCCGAGACCGTTTCTCATGCCGTGACCCATATTTTGGCTCATGCCATCCAAGCCTTGACTCATTCCCATGGACTGATCCATTCCGTTGCCCATTCTCGGGCTCGGCTCCTGGCTCATGCCATTCACCATAGATGCTCTGAATAATTTAATGAAAATTAAGCAAGAGATAAGTAAAGTAAGATTAAATTCGCTTACCCTATTTGGGAATGCCCGTAGGTGGGCTTGAAGTTCGTGTACTGGCTCATCATACTTTGATTGTAGGAGGCAAAAGGATCAGCGGGCGAGGCGTAGGCATTCTGACCTGATCCCGGTGAACCGGAGCTCTGCATGAAGCCAGTGTTTGCTTGGTTGGAATGGAGCCACTGGCGGCCACCGCCACCAGCAGAACGGTTCATTCCCATCTAAATTTAGTCAAATAAAAATATTAATTACCCAAAGAAAAATAATTTTTAACGATAAAGATATAATAAATAGGCTGCTAAAAGAAGATGATGTCTTTCCATATTTCTTTACTAATCTCACCTGAGAGTAGTTGCCTTGACCTCCGCCGTGACTGTACTCCCAGCTAAATTCTGGACCATTCGACATTTTGCTTACAATGTTTTATCCAAAAATAAAGAAAACTTGAAAAATTTTCAAATGTTTTTGGAGAAATTTTGTTGCCCGGTGGTTGTTCTACCTAAATGTTACCTCACTGAATACCGAAATACGAATGAATAATCAAGCTTTCCACAACGAGGTCCATGACAGTAGACCTGACTTTTCGTTCTGTGACTACTTGATTTCCAATAATAAATTATTTTAAAATAAATATAGAGATAAAAATCCACTGAAAACTATAAATATTTTTTAATATAATCACAATTTTGAATATAATTAGCAAAAACCTGTCCGAGCTATGATCTAAGAGCCTCGCTCTTGGGTGTCATGCTGAGACTTTGGATTCTTATCTCTCCATTTCCCACATAATCTCAGTCATAATTATATTCAAATTGTGGGCAAACACAAAGTCATAATATGCATTTTTTATGGCCAGTTCAAGTTATGGCCAATAGACCGTTAACCTATTAATGGCATTTAAAAACAGATATTTAAATTGATAAAATTAGTCATTTAGGTGTCTGAGCTGCTGATTTATGGAACTAATATCAAGATGCTGGTAGGATAAATAAATAAATGCGGCGTAATAAATGATAAATAAAGCTGTGTTCTTAGATTAAATTAACGATGATTATAAAAAGATTATAGTGTTATTTATATATGAATCTATAAGGAAAATAAGAAATAAAAGGCTACAATTTATCTATCTACATCTATATATTTATTTTATAAGTAATTTTAATTGGAGAAAGCTAATTGTTTGAGTTTAAATACCTTTTAATTCAGTTAAACATTTTTAAAACTAATATTTAATTCCTGAGATCTCAGTATGCTCATCCAGACTACATTTCATTTGCTTGAGATGACTGCTAGAATTTCAGCCTGCCCTTGTAGCCTCTTCCACCTGTAGACGCCGCATGCCGCATGGCACAGCTGTGCCTCGTTCGAGCCTCTGGCAAACCAGTTCCCCATCGATCCGAGGATTATTTATGTGTTTTGTCGATCGGCAAAACAAAAGGCCAAAGGCTGACCTACAAAGGAGCTCCGGACAATGGCAGATGACCTCATAAATTGCATCGTTATGAGGATCATAAACATATTATTGCTTCATATTCATAACGCACTTGAGGTCCCTGTCCTTGGACCGGCACTAGACTCTGTCTACCTGTCAGCCCAGAAAAGTATCAAAGAGATTTATGGCCGCACTGAAGGGAGGCCTGCGTTTTTTAGCAGCAATTTAAAATGCATAAAATATTTGATGGTCGCTCTAACTCAAAACAAGGCATCAGGAGACGAGAGAGAGAGAGAGCTCCCTTCTTTGATCATCATCATCCCCCAATGGCTAATCCCATTTTATGGCATTCGTGTGGTTTTTGGGCCGTAAAATTGTTTTGTCACCTGTTGAAAACATTTTTTATTTTTAATTGAAAAAAAGTCAGAGAAGAGCTGCGAGAACACACAAGAATTTCATAAATTTTCCGACTAAATGTTTTGCTTTCTATTTCTATTTTTGCCCCAAGTGTTTCAGTCTATTTTCGGTCCCGGGGAATTATGAATTTCAACCGCTTAAGGTCCAATCTAATTGCCGCCCAATTAACACCTTCAATAAGCCAATGGCCCGCCAGCTCATTTGTCTGACACAAAGACGGAGTCAGAGGCGAGGGCATTTTGATTTATCAACTCTTTTTACATTCCCAACACGAGTGCATCGATCAGAGGAGGCGGAGGACACGAATATAGCTGCGCGGAGTCATCGGAGTCATCTGCATTAAGATCCGACAGCGACAACACTCGGATCGATTTAACTCTTTGACCCCACCCACCCACGAGTCGACAGCCAACACATGCGAGGGCCTATTAAAAAGATTGTTTATGAAAACAAACATTTTCGGGGCAATTAATCATCGGGATCGGCATCGACATTGGCGCGTGGGGGAACTGCAGCCATGAAGCACAGCCTACATATTCCTAACCCCTTTATGTTCCTCCTCCGACTCGATGTTGCTGATGATGATGATGATCTCCATCTCTCCCGTCTGCAGGGGCAGCCAGAGTGCCTCCAATTTTCATTTGGAAATCGTTTTATGGGCCCTATTTGGGGGCGGGGATCGGAAAAAGTGGGGGAGTGTTAAACGTCTGCCAATTAGTGATGCTTGTTGGATCTCTCGTTGCGATCGTTCTCCTAATTGGCTAAAATATGAAATGCCTTTCGCTTTAATCGGCGGAATAAATCGTCTTTGATGGGGGAATAGTGAGGAAGATGTGAGAGTATGGCAGATGCTAAACAGCTTTGTTTTAAGGAAGATCTAATATAATTTAATCAGATATAATTTACAATTTCATTAGTATCTGCCTCGATAGTGTGAACATAAGTATTAAAATTCCCTTGAGGATTAATCATATCTTATAGTTTTATCTTACAAATTCTTCCACTTCTCCCCACCTAAAACCTACTTGGTATCCCAAAGATTGATATTTCGACACATGCAATTTTATATCTATCGGTTTTAGTACTCCTTCCTGGTTTATTGTTGTTTTGCTGCTGCCGCTCTTGTTGTTGACAATTTGCGATATAAAAACTGATGTCCTGTCCGGCAAATAACCTCGGGGGATGGCCATAGCCGGGCTGGATTGGATAGATAGATGGGATGGATTTCGGTGTGTGTGATTTGATTGTGAAAAACCGAAACAAACAAAAGTAATTTTTGAATGAAAAGCAATAAATTTGGGAACATTTATTGGTTTTTGGCTGGCTGTCATGTGTGCCAAAGGCAGCTCAGCAGCAACAACCGAAGGGGCATTGCTTGCATCATTTAGCCCCGGCTTTATGAGTCGCACACACATGGAGATACGAATATATAGATATAGATACATCCACCCACAGATGAACGGATAGTTGACTCCTTTTTGGCAATTGGGGGTTGAGTCTGGGATGCCGATGGAAGGCACTGGAAAAATACGGTAGGGTTTTCTAAAAATTAAGATTTATTGAATTTAATTCGGAAATTACATCAGTGGACTCTATAATAATTTTAGTTAATGGAATATATAGTTATAAAACAGTTTCTGAAATGAAGAATGCATTTCTCAATATTTTTATTGAGAAGCAAACCTATTTTGAAATATTTTTCTAGTCTCAGAATTTTAATTTGTCTTGTGATTTTACATTGTAAATATTCTTGGTGATCTTCTCTATAAAATATATTTATTTTAAAATCTGATCTACAATAATTTTCATCATAATAATTATTATAACAGATTTTAATTACATTTTTTTCCCAGTGCCTGTCCAAGGAGCACTTGAGCGGGCTTCCGTAGGTCGGGCCTCGTCATTAGTCCCCGTATGGCGCGTGTCCGGGGCTCTTCGATGGGTCCTGGGTCCTGTGCTCGAGCAGATTCCGTCAAGGCCGTAGAAGTGCAGCAACAATGGGCCTGAATACTTCCGCTCGGCCGTTGCAGGAGGACACTTTCGAATAATAACAATAACAATAAACCCGAAGCGGGACGCCCAGGACAATGCAGGACAATGGAGGAGGTGGTGGTGGTGGCCAGCACGCGTGAAAGGGGGGTGGACCTATGACCCGGTGACCAGTCACCAGTCGAGGGTCGAGGGTCGAGGGTCAGGCAGTTTAAATTGTGCCACGTCCGCAGTTGTGACAAAGTCCCCCCTCCTTCGGACTAGATGACCATTGTGGCCGGTTCAAAAATTGAAATATTACACTTTTCATTCGAATCCGGCGCTGTGTCAGCAGCAATAACTGTGAAATCAATATAGAAACCTTTGACGACCTCTCTCTCTTGGTTATCCGACAGATGACCCGAACGTCCGTTTGCAGGACATTAACCCAGACCAATTTCCAGCGAAAATTAATGTGCCATCTATGAGTGGGTTCTGTCACTTCCGATCCCCATAAATGCGATCCTAATGATGCCACTTTTCCATCCCGAAATGATTCCCTCACCGCAGCTTAGCAGCTCAGCAAACTTGCTACGATTGACGATGTCATTTGAGTCCTGGGAGATATCATATTAAAATTGAATTGTGGGATAAATCTTTTTAATATCATTGTGTTCGGGAGATTTTATAGAAATACCCAGAAGAAGTACTTTACCCTGAAAAAAATCGATATAAATGAGGAATACTTTTCGCGATTAAAGCTTTTTTAATTCAAGAAGGACAAGGCTCTACCAAGTCATCAAAAATCTGTAAGTGAGTAAATATATTTCATTTAATATTTAGCTAAACGTGAAAGTAAAAATCATAAATTAATTCTTTCGAGAACTGAGCTCTCCTAGGTCCTATAAAATTATTCATATTATCTCCGATTAGGCCCAGGAATGTGGCCTGAGTCCTGCTGGCCATTCCGCTTTCCCTATGTTCCGTCCGTGTTGTCCCCTTCCCTTTTCCACAAACACCGAGACAACTGTCAACGCATTGTCAATTCTATTTTTATGTTTTATGTTTTTTCGTCGTTTTGTTTTCGTTTTCATTTATGTTTTCCCCGTTGTTCTTGTTCTCGTTTTGCGTGGCTTCCGCTGCGCTTCGTTTCGTCTCCTCAAGCGGCTGTCGTCCGTCCCTGTCTAAATGCCCTCTATCTTTCGTACACTGCAAAAAAACGTATTCCAGCTTATGATATTAAATTTAAGAAAAAGGTGGAAGTAGAGCTCAATTTTAAAATCGAGTATACTATTTTACATTTATTTAGAGGGATTCTTTTAGAGAGAATCTTAAGTCTGCTTGTACCTATTCGATCTTCTTAAATCTGATACATTTCCTTAACCCATTTATGCCTTATTATAAAAAGTTCTTAATAGATTTTTCCAAACGTTTTCGACTTCCCTAATATTCACCCTTTTATTTTCAGTACTCGAAATAATAATATAATACTAAGATTCCTTACGATATAAATAAATACTTCTTTTTATGAAATATACAACAAAATTTGTTATTACTTTAAAAGAATCATTAATTTAAAAAAAAATAGTTATATACAGAGTTATATTTTCCCCAGTGTACCTCCGTCTTTTGTTGTTTTAATATTCGAGTGTAATATTTCAGTTTTTTTGTTGTCTTTCCTCTTTTTGAGCTGCCTCCGTCGTTGTTTGTGAATGTATGTTGACAATTTGTTGGTTGTTTTGGAGAACCGCTAAATAGCTACAAATTTATGAGCGTAAATAGCTGGCGTAAATCAATTTTTAATGCATTTCCATTTCCATTTGGTGGCCGGGCAAATGTCAGCAGTAAATTGATGAGGCGACAGTTATGCATACGAGGAAATGTTTATCTAGAGGGAATTTGTACAAATTTCCTTTACTGCTTGACTTGCCTTTAAGGATGTGACTAAGGAAGTAACCTGGCGGTTTTTTATCTAATTGGGGATTGGGTTTTCAACAATGGTTTTAAAGATACATACTCGTATATGTTGGAAGTATGTCTGAATGTGATTATTAATAATTTTTATAGGATTATTAATATTTTCTCATTATAAATAGTTTAAAATTTGCATGTGAACGTCATAATTATAAAATTTTATAATGAATTTCATTATCAAAATGAAATATATCGCATAATATAATTTATAATTTAAAGTTATCATTAATATCGATAAATGTAACTAAGGATTGGAGCATGGCTATGAAAAACCTATAGAAATGAAGATTAAAAGTGGGCTACATATCAATACAACATTTTTCAGAAGAACCTCCTTGATGAAAAAGTGACATTTTAAAATTATCGAAGTAATTATCGATTTATTCGATATTTCAGATTCGAGAATTTCAGAATTTAAATGTAAATGTTTTACAATCATTTTGAAACATTTATACACAATTTGCAGATAAATTACTTTTACGCTTATGCATGATATATTTCTGCAAATTTCTGCAAATGCAAATTTATTCATCCATCCTGGCACACACACACTCATGCATATTACTTATCCTTTGTGCATGAGTGTAACCGGGTGTGAGTGTGTGGCATTTGTCGCATGTTTGGTTGCAGCTTTTCCATCAAATCCAATTTAATACGCTTAAGTTCTTACTTTTTGTGTTGCCTCCTTGCTTTTTGCATGGAAAAAGGCAAGCGGCCCGGACCGGCGCCCATACACATCCATCCATCCATCGGCTCAATTTAATGTTATCGATTTTTAATTTTCCTATTCGAACTTTTTGCTTATTTGCCGACTTGGAACATTTTTCGTGTTCTATGGATTTAATGTGAATTACAGGGTGGCCGGAGCTCAGTACACCCCCGCACCTGCTTTTCCCAGCACGTAAATAGTTAAGGCTTGTAATTTAATCGCATTTGTATCGATGCTTTTTGTTTTGCCTTTGCCCGTTGCCATTGTCGTCGTCTCTTTGCCATTTAGCCATTTAGCAACTATTTTCCCGGCGTGTTTCGGTCTCGATTCGAATTAAATTCAAGGCGTGGAATAATAGTCGCACAAATGTTGGATCATTTACGTACACAGACCGTAACAAAATGATATACATAAGCGGGCATTTATATGGGGCCGCATCGAGGGGAAGCCCCACAGAGGACTCGATGTTGCACCGAACTGAGTCTGCATTTTCAGTCGCGTTATCCATATTGTTTGCCTTCGTTGCATTGTTGTAATTAACGCTATTGTGCCAACCGCCAGTTGGAAATATCAAATAAATACCTTTTCTGGAACTTTTCGCAACTTAATTGGATTTGTGGCGGCTAAGAAGGGGAAGGTTGGATATTCTGTGGGGAACAGATAACTGGAACGCTTTATAAAGGTTTCAGTTGGAAAATATATTAAATGTACACTATTTATATTTATTTTCTTCATGAAAGCTATGAGAAATGCATTTATAATATTAGGAAAATCTTCAGAACATATCTTAAATGTTTTATTTATATCTAATTAATAGGAAAGTCTTTGGGTTTAAGTCTTTAATAAATACATTTAGAATATTTCCCTTACTAAAAGAATCCTCGTTTATTCTCCTTAAAAAACAGACTTTCTCTTTTTTACGAATTTTTAATGGCCGTAATTTGCCCCGTACAATTATCCCCTACTTGCCCGCAATCGGAATTAATTCTGGGATCGCTCAATGCTCATTGGAACGCCGCGCCGTGCCGTATAAATGACGTTCAAAAATATTTCACGCTTTAATTAAAAATCGAAATTGAACTGCCAATAAAATGTTTGTTAACCAACATAACCGCATCTGTTAATGTCCGCGGAAAGGGGAGCGCCGTCGTCGTCGTCGATGGTGTGCAATGGAGGGAATCCGAGTCCGAGTCCGGGTCCGGGTCCGGATCGGGAGTAGGAGCAGCCCGGGCTGCCGTGACGCTTTATCAAATTTTGATAAAGGGCCGCGCCAATAAATTAAATGTATAAATTCATTAAATGAATTTCATTTTTATTGTTTCAGCCGGGAGAGACCAAACCCAGAACCAGAACCCAAACTCGAACCGAGTTCGAACCAGATGACGTAAACTGTGGCTGTGACGGGGCCGGGGGCGGGGGCTGTGTGTGTGCATATTAAAAAACCATCAGCGTGTCAATATGTAATTTGTGTCGTCAATGCCACCGCCAGTGCTCTCAAATAGGACATAAATTAAATATCAATAAGGGATCCCCCGCAGCTGGCACTGTTTTATCCCCGGCAGAGATCAGAGGGCTCACCGAAATTGATTTGCTCCTTAGCCGAGCAACTTCTCAGCTTCGATTGACAAATTTCCCGAGGAACAGATCCCGGTGGCCAGACAATGGCTGGCTACTGTAGCCTTAGGGCCCAAAGACAATTAACCGGCACTCGTGGAAAGTTAGTTAAAAGTGCCCCCGAAGGATGCCGGAGCCTGCGAGTCCTTCGGATCGTGTGCAATCAACCGCAGTCTGCCTGCCAGCACACAAAGGCCGGCGACATGACGGATGAGCTGTTTGCGCAACCTAATGAAACGCGCTTTTGTCTGGGAGGATCAGGCAGGGATCCCGAGATTTCCAAATTTGTCAACCGAGTTCATTAAGCCGGTCCTGGGATCTCGGCATCTTGGGCCCTGTCCTCGTCCCCAGACCATTAAATTCCAATCCGTCGTCGCCGCTCTTTGATGGTTCGGAAATTATTAGGGATTTATTATGATTATTATATTAAGAGCACAGCATGGCAGGCCCCGTCGAACAATGAATGAATGGCGGGGACCTGTATCTGGGTATCATTATTAGAGATTTAGTTCTGTCATCGACCAAATATTATTTTACATATCAATTATTCCCATTGTCCCAGCTTCGGGTTTTGTTCTCTTCTAATTGTTTGCCGGCAGCAATGACAATCTGGAAAATTGCATGCCGAAAATCTTGAGGAAAACCACGAGATTTTCACATAATTACTTGGGTTTTATTGGGGAGCCTGCCTGAGTCACTGGGAAATTGGATATTTTCTCTGTATTTAATTTATGGTCTGTATAAGGGAAATTTGTTTTCCATTCCAGATTTGTCGCAAACGGAGATTGAGATCGTCGCATATCGATTACAGCAGGTTCCCATAAATCGAGCACACAAATAATTGGTTTACAATAGATAATATGTCATTCATTTCTGGGTTTTGTGGGTGCCTGCACTGATGGATGTCTTTTTCAGGTAGTATCAAGTTCTGAAAATCTAAATTACGGCAGTAGTTTTGATAGAATTTTACATAAATTAAATAAAATGGGAAAAAACAAATATTTAATTTCAAATTATACTACTTGTTTGCTTCCAGTTGAGCTCTAATTCTAGATCAATTTATACACTTTTCCCGCCTTATTCCAAATGAGTAAGAAAATCTGGAATGAATTCAAGGCAAATACCAAATGCAGGTGACGTCTTCGATTCGTTTAATGAGAACATTAAAAAGATATCAGAAATGCGTCAAAATCGTCTCGTTCGCTTTGAAAACACCCACGAATCTAAAGCGAGAGAGGGACCCCTGGGAATGGAAACCCATCGCGAGGTTTTCTTCCACCGTTCATTAGCCATGCAAAGCGTGTGTCCGAATTTAATTTCAATCAAAATCCAAATTATATGAAAATCAAATAAAAATGTGGAAAAAATGGAGGCACTTGCTCGCATTCTAAGCAGAAGCGGAGGTTGGAAATCCCCCAATGTCAAGTCGTCTTTTGTGTGTGTGCATCGGGACATAAACTATTTCACATCTTCTTTGTCGGTGGCTTGGGCGACGGCTTCCTTTCATGGCGGGCTTAGAATTATGGCGGGAAGTCTTTTTAGAGGTAATAACTCTCACCTACACTTTACTCTTTGAACTTCTTTTTAACGATTTTTATGGGAGAAACGTGCTTGAAAAACCTCCAGTAGGATTTCAATTAATATTGTGGATATTGAAGGAGAATAATTAAAGAAGAAATAGTTTGGTAAAATCTCAGATTCAGGAAAAATGTATTTTTTTTCTTTGTAAACATTTAACATTTATTTTTGACTGTTCTTGCAAGTTTCAATTTATGTATATATTCTTTCTCAGTATATTTTAATTTCAATAAAGTACAGAATGTGTAGAGGCAATTGTCTGGATTATCCTTAAAAAATCAATTTTGGATACACTCCATTTAAAATCCTTGAAGCACATTATTTCCTCATCCTTGTTATGGGTCTCTTTTCCCGATTTGCATATGTGGTATAGGTAATTTCGTTTATGCCTATGAAATTGACTCGATAAAAGTTTTTCGTTAAATCCGCGAATAAAGTTTCATATGAGGGGATGGAAAATCCTTACACCTCCTTGCAGGCCCATATCCGTGAGTCCTTGCATTAGGCAAATGAATTGCGCTCTTTTGAAATCACTGAAGAAAAAGCTTTAACCAAAAAGAATATTATTTATCGTTTCTATAACTTCCGAAAGTATTTATGACCTAATTCTTTTTATAAAATTAAAATTTTAATATATTAAGAATATACTTGAAACTATTTTGAAAGCCAAACTTCTTTCTTATAGTATTTATTTCTTAAACTAAATATATAAAATATTTATCGAATACACTCGCAACTTCCTTCCCGTGCAGGAGTGTGCTCATATCCCTGTAACTCCGTTCTTTGGCCTCCCTGCTCCTGCCTTATGAATTAGCTCGCGGGCCACGCTCCTTGGAGCAGAGGCTTAAGTCCTTGCCACACTCCGCCCCGTCCCCTGCCAGAACCCTGCCCCCTCGCAGTGGCATTGTCACAACACCCACCCGAAAGTTTATTGTCGCTCGTAATTCGACGAGCTGCGAGAGGGGAGGGTCGCTTTTTTAACGCGACACCCTCGAGGCTAGCGACGGGCTGTGGGGGTTCGAGGGGGTGGTGCGTGCAGGTTGCAGGGTGTCATGCGTGACGGCAAAACATATGCATAATTATTTAATTGAATTAAACAATTTCGTAAATGGTAAATGACGCGACGACAATATGGCGGCTTCGCTCCTGCGCCTCCTCGCTTCCGCCGGAAATTTGCATAAATACATAATTATGGACTTCGCAGGGGTATATCTGTGGGTATGTGTGTGAGCGTGTGTAATAAAATTTGCATGCTTGGCAGAAAAAAGCTTTTACGCTTTCAATTTTTATTTTTATTGTGTATTTTGTATTTTGGAAAAGGAAGGAATGGCTGATACTCCGTACACTTGTCAGTCGCTATTTTTGATGCCTCTGGGGATGGAAACTTTTCGGCGGGATTTTGCAATTGAATGGATCATTAAATCTGCTAGTTGTTCAGGACTTATGGTGAATTTTAAGGTATTGATACGATGAGAAGGAGTTCCATGTATTATTTTGATTCTATTTATCTTAATAATCTAACTTGAATATAGAGCTTAAAGATATAGTACACATTTTATTATTATGATATAAAACTAATCTAAAACAAATGGAAAACTTATTAATTCCATCGACATATCAGTAAAATAAATGTAAAATGTTCTCATACTATTTTCTCCTTTGCAATCCCACAGAAACAGACTTAATATTCGCTACCTAAAAATATCCTACAATCTCAATCCCAATTTATAACTCGAAATTCACAATAGTTTCCTCTTGATGTCACAGAGAATTATGCAAGGAATTATTTGCCTTGCCGAAACATTCATAATCTCCTTATAATCCGGAATGAAAAACCAACTTACATCTATTTCGAAATTGTCACAGCAACGGAAGCGAATAAAAAGGGAAGTTCCTGCCGTCTGTATATGAAATGGAATCATAACAGGATCACCGATAACAATGGAACTATGGATGTCCTTGTATCCGAGTACCTCTATGTTTGTGTTCGTTCATCCTGCCTAAACAAATATCTCGGTCGAGAGCACAACAAAATGACGAGATCGAAAAGAGTTAAGTGCTCTTCCACCATTTCGAATTTAGCCGATTTCAACCCTGAATTTCTCGATCCCCTCTCTTCACGTTTCTATTCGAAATTTGTTGCAGTTTAAAAACTATAATATATGCTGAACAAAAGCTAAACAAATTGTTAAAGCTTCTTTAATGCAAACTAAAGCTTATTGTTCTTTTTTTTATTTTGTGGCGATGGTATAGTGGCCCAATTTTGGCTTTAGGGGGAAGCGGGGACTTCCAGCGTGCCATTGACCTGATTAACATAAAAATGCCCGCAGTTTTTCCTTTTTTCGGATGGGGTTTTTTCAATTTCCTGCTCTCAGTTTCAGTTGTGCTGCACATATATACATATATAGTCAGATATATACACGCCGGTATATAAGACAGCTACACCCATACGCAATGGAAATTTGAACGGTCGTTGGGGAAATAGCAGCTGGCAAAAAGTGAAACTGCGAGACGATGGCGACAAAAAAGCCAGACCCAGACACACTGAAGGGGGTGTCACGGGGGTTAAGGGCAGGGATTGGGGGCGAAACAGGGGCCTTCAGACATGGGGGCGTGGACGGACAAATTTTTTTTTTTTTTCGGCGGGACTCACTGCCACTGAGGACACAGCAATTGGCAAGGACTCTCGCTTAGAAGCCGCCGGAAATTGTCCCAGACAGAGAGAGATGGCACAGCAACACAGAGAGAAAGAGGTAGAGATACACTCACATATGCAGGACCTAAGTGAACACTGTGTCATGAGACTGGTGTTCATTATAAATTCATTTTCAAAAGTGAACACGATGAACGCAGATTAATTTACTTAAAATATGGCCATAATAAACGAAGTTGTTAAGTATTCTTTTCGAATTTATATTTCAATGACTTTGCTTGAAAAATAAATACACTAATTCAAAACTAGTGTTCATTGTTAATTCATTTTTGAAAATGAACCCGATGAACGCTAATTTTTTTGCTACAAAAATGATCTCAATGGGAGAACATGTATTATTCATTTTGCATTTATTTTAAAATGAAGAAGATTGTAATTTGCATTTTATTTAAACTTAAGATATTATTCATTTAGAATTTTATTTATTCTCGGTCATTTTCATTCCCTTAATTATCCTTATTTCATGTGTCCAGGACACACACAGTCACAGCCCACAGCAGCCGCAACAACTGCGAGAGCAAGGACATCCCTTTGCCAAGGTGGCGTCGGCAGAAGGGGAGCTTCACTTACTTTCGTCACTCCTCGACGCATCCTGGAATGAACGGGGAATCCCCCTCATAATGAAACCAGCTAATATATCTTGTTGACGTCGCCGGCAAAGGCAGCAAAAAAGGAGGAAGCGACATCGAAGCACCACAGCCCAGAGCCCAGAGCCCAGAACCCAAAACCCGAAGTGGAAGCAGAAGCAGAACAGACATGTCTATTTTGGACCTTATCGATTTTGTCGGGGCTCCGACCCTCAGTTTTCGGAGGGGGCAGGGCGGCCAGGGATGCGGGCGGCGACGGCGGCCTGCTGCCATAGAGGAGGGTCTAAGGGGGGTGTTTTGAGGGACTGAAGGACCCGGCTAAATGGGCTAACATTTAAATGCAACAATTGTCATTAAATTTTCATTGGACACAGGCGAAAGGTTTGTGCCAAGAATCCCTTAAAGCCGCCGCAAACGTATGTTAAAGAATCGGTTAAATGGGTGAAAGTGTAAAAGAATTTTACAATTAAAAATTAGTTTAATATGGATATTGAAATAATATTTAATTACTAATAATATTTACTTATGTATAAATTAATAGTAATAAAATTTAATAGAAAGAACAAAGAATATTAAACTATAAATATCGAATACCCCTTAAATATTGTTACATTAAATATAAGTTTATCATTTATTAAGATTAATTAAAAAAATACTACAAATACTTTGCCCTAATGAGATACAAAATATTTCTTATTAATTATCAAATTTTCCATATTTATAAATCATATTTATGACTGGGTTAAGTCCATGGAAATTCCCCACTTTAACCACAATTATTTGTCGGGAAATGTAAAAGGGCCCTTAATCAGCTCGGCGCATTTGCTCAACAGATTTTAAAATATGATTCACATAATTTATGAGTGTTATTCGGAAATTCCTCGACCAATTCGAGAACTACTCGACATCTGCTGGAGGCCAAGACATCCCCATTTCAGGGCGGGACTTTGGCGAGCCACGGATGATCTGTGCCGTTGGAACATGTGGCTGCCACGAGCCAAGAATATATATTCACTCAACATATATCGCAGCATGAGTGTTTTATGTTGCTTTGCTTTATGAATTCCATTTTCATTAGCTGAGAATGCAGCGCCACATAAATTTGCCATTAAGCATTCGGAATGATGATGGTTCGGCGCCGGGTGGGCGTGTTAATTGCCATTGGCAGCCGCAAAAGTTGAGTTATGAGTAAAAGTTTGTTTCGGTTCCGCTTTTCGAGGGAGAAAAATCGATGGAGGAAGCACTTTAAAATGGACGCCCCAACAAGGACACCCGATGTGTATCCATTAGATACACAAACGTTCTGTGTTCGTGGCTGTGTCTGTGTCTGTAACTGTCTATTTACCTAAGCGAAAAGGACTCGGGCCTTGCTTCCCTCTTTGCACTACAATTTCTTAGTTTTCTTTTCGATATATAGATTTTGTGCCACCCCGCAAGGAATTCGCTCTTCTTTTTCCTATTTTTTTGGCTCGTTTAAGTGTGTAAATGTTTTTGCCGCTCAAAAGGAGCAAATTTCGTCGTCGGCGGCGGCTCCTTTTTGCCAGCCAGGAATTTGTTTATTTGTGCTGCTGAGGCTGTTGACATTGGTTTCCAGTTTACAAAGAAATCGATTAAACGCAATTGGGTAAATGGCCCAGAGTGTGCCGGGGCCAAAAGCCCCGCCCACAGCCCCAGTCCGGGACAAGGTCAACTCTTAAATGCTTGCCAGCTTCGCTTCGTCTCGGTTTGTGTTGTCTCCGGCTTTTTCGGCTAAATTTAATTTGCCCAAAAAGGGCAAAACAAGGCTATATGTATTTTCTATAAACTTGAACGAAGCTATGAAAAATAAATATAAATAAAAGGCATAAGTGGAGACCTCAAAAATATATTCTATATTTTTCAATAAACTTAAAGAAAAATACAGCAATAAAATAAAGTGCTTAGAAATACAAATATGTATAGAGAAAAGAAATCAATTGACCAGAAAGCAGAATTCAATTGTAAAATGTATAAATAAATATTTTCATTGAGAAGTAAGATAAATACAGAAATAAAGAAATACAGAACATATTTATTTCTGTAACTAAAAATATAAGAATTTTTGTACAAAAATATATAAAAAGTACACAGAAACCAACTGACCAGAAAGCAGAATTCAAATTTAAAGTAAACCCTCAAGAAACCCTAACCCTAGTGAGGTATCGATTCCCCCGAAAAGTGTCATCGTTAACATAAATCACTCGAAAAACATATCAAAAACCCATTCAACCCACACGCAGACAATGGGGGAACCTTTCGGTACACAGGCCAGTACTTAATTTTACGGCAAATGAGAAAAATAAAAATAAAGAACTTTTCCAGCTTTAATTTCAATTTCAATTTATTTTATTTCATTTCCCGCCACACACGTGATATATAATATATTGGAAGGCCCGGCGAGCGATCTTGATCAACGAGCGACGTGCATTTCACATTTTATTGATTTTTCAGGCTTAGGGTTTCGAATTAGGAATGAAATCTTTGGGCTGAGTGCCTAATGAGTCAGGCAATTAGACGTGACTACAAAATATTTATCTATTTACGGCTATTAATGGCTTCAAGTCAGCATAAAAATTGAATGGGAATAAAGCAAATTCAACTAAAATAATTTAGAGGATGGGCTCATTAAAACTATTTTAATATTTAAATAAATTGATCTGTAGAAGTACTATCGTTCATTTAAATTTTCCTTATTAAATTCTTCAGTTTCCTTCGTAATTATATTGTTTTTAAAACCTTATCTACATATTTTTTTGATTAGAAAAGCCTTTCTGGTAAAATATTATTTCCCTTTAATTTTTGTATGTTAAAAACGAAACTTCTCAGATCCCACCGACATCTCCCATAACCTTTCCTAACCTTCTCACGTTCTCTTATCACAAATGGGACGAAAAAAAATGAGGTAAACCGAAAATTATAAAAGATGTTCCGATGGTTGTTTCCTCGGCGGTTTCTGTTTTTCCGAGTTTGAGGGTCAAGCGTAGATTTGTAGTAATAATTTATTCAAAAAATTTAATTATGTTTTGGTCGGGAGAAGTTCTTTGATTTGCTTTACCTTTTCTCAGATTTTTCCTCCGTTTTCTTGAACGATTTTTATGATTGTGGAGACAAATCGGCGTCATCAAAAATTGTTGTCGGGAAAACGAGTTTTCCAAATGATTTGCATAGAAATGCCACTTGCTGTCTTGCTCCGTTGCATTCGTTTGAGAAAGAAAGGGGTATACCGCCATGATTATTAGAAGATTTCAAAAAAAAGAAGAAAGAGAGAAGATTTTGGAAACGGGTTCGGTTTCGTTTCTTCGGGGCATTCTTTTGTGATAAATGATATCGGTGTGTTTCGGGGGAAACCTCATAGACTTTGTGTCTGCCATTTTACTATTTTTATTTATTCAAGGTCTACGTAGCTCTATCTGCGTAGAAAAATGAATTTTAATGTCCTACGTACAGCCTGCTAATTCGACAAAAGCCATAGCAGGGATCAAGGGAGAGGGTTAGTTATTATTTGATATCATCATATACATCAAATACAGTACATAGATCGGTGAGTAGGGATGTTCCTGGGGGTTGGGTAGAGGACTCAGCTCTGTTTGAGTTGCGTGTGTCCTTTGTTTGATCTGCTGCTCATTCGCTCTCACTTTGTTCTCTGTTTTCAATTCACTTTTTAGCGCACCAACCATTTTGAATTATTTGTTGCCACCGAGTTGTTTTTTAGTAATTCATAAGTGGCAGCTGTTAATAACCCCTTTTCCGGTTTAATAAGGGAGGAGTTGCCCATATAGACAATCGTATAGATTTCTCTGTTTTCAGATACATTTTATGTAAAGAATGTACGTGACATGATCCCGACTATCGAAATGAATCCATGATTTGAAATCAAATCAAATCAAATCGTTGCAAATCGAATCGAATGAATAATTTATGTCAACTTTGGAATATTTGGAAAGGGATTGGGGTCTGAAAAATACTTTAATTTGTTTGCATTATTTAATATAATAATGGAGAATTATTAAAATTAGTTTTTAAAGACATTTTATACGACTTTTATTTATAATATACTTTTTGGAAATATTTATAACTCAGATCTTTACACTAAGTATTTTTATTAAGATGTATGACTCTAAGGCTATCCATTAAAAAAATATATTAATATGATGAATTCTTAAATTAGCTTTAATAAAGTAATTGTGAATATTATTCCAATTTATAAAAATATACGTAAATTAAAAATATATCCGTATAATTAAAATTAAAGTTCGCACTTATAAAAAGTTGTATCATTTTTTATTAGAGAAATAATAGACCAATCAAGCCAAGAAACTTTATTTCCAAATGAAACTGATTTAATTTTTTTTTAAATTTGTATTTAATTATATAAATAAATATTTAAGGTTAATTTGAATATTAAAATAAATTTATAAGTAAGCCTTGTAAGGATTTAAATAAAGAAACTACATTAAATCTCATCTCGCAACCAAAAATAAAACCAACATTTTCCCTGTGAAATTCCCGTCGGCAAAGTCTTCGCAGCTAAAAGCCGAAACACAAATCCTGCTGCGAAATCGCAGCTTCGAAAAAAAGGACATCCGCCGAACAGAAGCCAAGGCGAGGCAGCAGCAAAGTTAACATAAAAGAAATATGGATAAATAAAGGGAGCAGCGAAGAAGGCAGCACATAAAGGAAATATGATTGAGATTCACAGCCAACGAGGACTTCGAAAATACAAGGAGAAGGAGCAGACGCGCGTCCTGCGTCGCCGTCGACGTCGGCGTTGCTCCGCCTAAAGTTGTCATAATTTGCTCTATATGCTATATTTTTATTTATTTGCCGATCCGCTGCGCGCACGTTCATAAAAAACGAAGACGTTTCATTCGGTTTTTTCTCCCTTCTTTTTTTATATCACTTTTTTTTTTTTGTTTCCCCCAGAGAGAGAGAGTGCCGCCGAGCGAGGGAAGAGCACAGCTATAGTGGTGCCAGACGGCCTAACAGCGGCATAACATTCGAAGTTTAGTCTTATACGGCACTTCCCCAGCTGTTAGCGGCTAACAGGGGGAGAGCGCGAGCGTGCGAGAGAGAGAGAGAGGTGGTGCGAGAGTGGAGCGGAGCGGAGCGAAGCTTTCGCTGCTGCGAATTTTGGCGGCGACAGCGACTCCTGTTTTTTTTAGTATAGAGCGCTGCAGTCGCTCCGACTCGCTGCTCACAGGACGTCGCTGCCGCCGCCTCTGCTCTTCTCTGCTCTGCTCTGCCCGCGCGGGGGCGCCACTCGAGTAGCGCTAAGGACATTCCGACGCCGACGTCGTTCGCGTCAGCGCTCGCGCTCGTGTTCGTTCGTGTTCGTGCTCGTGCGTTTCGGACTCGGACTCGGATTCGCACTCGAGCTGCAGCCTGAGATTGCGATTCCGATTCCGTTCTTGGCCGTGGTTCCGTCAGCAAGCGAAAGCGCCTTTTTCCCAGAACCCAGAACCCTGAATCCTGAAAGCGCCTGGAACGCCTCACAAAAAATAACAACACACACTGAAAAGAAAGGCAAAGCAAGGAGCAGCGGAAATTTGCAAATATTAACAGTTAACAGTTAACGGGACCGCAGTGCGTTTTTATTACCGCCGCCTCCGCCGTCGCTGCCTACGCATGTGTGCGTCCCTGTGTGTGTGTGTGTGTGTGTGCGAGTGCCTGTGTGTGCGTGCGAGGGGGCGGGGGCATGTGTGCGAGTGTGTTTGTGGTGCGCGCGTGTTTAATTAATCATAAAATCTCCATCAAAATGCAAAGCCCGCAAAAGTAACTCGCCAAAAACAACAACCCAAGAGAGGGGGGCGGGAGACACGGAGAAGGAGGAGGATAGCGAGAGAGAGGGAGAGCGAAATGTGCAATAAACTCGATTTTTCTGGCATCTCAACTAAAAACTAACGGCTCGCTTTGCCGTCGGCATCCGTCAGATACTTTCCGAACATCCACAAAATGCAATAATGAAACGAGGATAGCTAAAAAGTTAAGCCAAAACAAGCGAAAGGAGCAAAGGCGCCAAAAAGGGTGAGCAAAAATAAAATTATAAATAATTTTGGACATATTTCCTAATCTGCAACTCTTTACTCAAAAGCTCTGATTAGCTTTTTGTATTTCGTAATTTTAATAAGAAATAACTTCGAGTTCTATAGGTATTTATAGAGTCATAAGTAACAGTTAAATAAAAATCTTAAAAAATATAAGATTTAAATAAGTGTACGTCTTTGTTTCTTTTTATAAAAACTCTAGTTTTACACAATTTTAACATATTAAATGTCTTTAGTATAAATTTAACCAATATTTATGTATAAAACAACCTTTAAGATACTTTTATAAATCTTTCATAAACGCTTAACTGTTAAAACACCAAATAATAATTAATTTCCAAAGTCTGAATATTATATTTCCACAAAATCTCCTTATAAATAAGCAATTATTCTTATTGAAACGGAATTTAACAATTAACTTCCATAAAAATTAGGTAATTTGTTAAGTTACAGCGGAAATGGCATCGAAGTAATTTATTTTCCAAGAAAAAATTGAGGACATACTCTCGTATAATTTATTCTTTTTGTTTCTGTAAGAACAGTGACAGGTTTCAACCCCTTTATATGGTACCAAGTTCCTTCCTGGGGTTTTATTTCTTCGATTTGTACAATGTCCAGCCAAGTGTAAGGAGACTTTAATTTGAGAGATGTGTAATGTGCTTTATGAAGCAAAACATAAAATAAGATGGTTGTTTTTAACGTGTTTACCCTTAAAATGTTTGATTTTTGTATTAAACAAACTTGAAGCTGACAATTTCTATTTATTTTCCCTTATTCTTAATATTAATATAATTAAGAATACATAATATTATTATAAGTCAACATTTTAAGAATGTTTTTAAATAAATTCATCAAAACCAAAAAAGTATCGGTCTACTTAAATATATGTTTTATATTACATAGTAGCTCTTGAAGACAATATAATTTTTTTAATTGTAACTTAATATTTATTGTTTTATTCATTTACATTTACATTTATTTTATTTTGGTACGTGATCTTTGCTGCTTAAAAAAATAAACATACTCTATTTTTATTGCTTAATTAACAACAAGAGAACTTCGGTCATAATCAAGAAAAGGTTTAGTCTTTCGAGCCGGAGTTATATTATATACACAAGTATTTTAGTTACCAATTTATGAGGTAATTTTTCCAAATTTCTATTCCTAGCTTTCTTTTTATAGTTTATTGATTGGTTTTAGCTCTACATACGTACACATTGCTGCAAATACATTCTGATGGCTGTTGACTCTTCTCGACGACACACAGACACAGACACAAGAGCCTTGATATATTGTGCCTGGCCTGCGAGTAACCTACAAATTGGGGAATACATATTGCACAAGATCCCAATTGAGCCGGGGGCTACTTGGCCGTCATTCAGCCCCGAAACTCAGCCCATCTCCTGGCCATGTTGTCAAGCTCTCCCCTTGCGAGATTATTTAACTTTGACACTTTATGCGAGGACATGCAACTGCAACGGAGCAGCCCGAAAGTTGCATGTTGGGCTTATGTCAAAGTAAACATAAATACAACTACTTTGTGCCCCAAAGGTGGCCGAGGGGGGATTGGAGGGGATGGGATGGGTCAAGGGGTGGCTGTGACAGGGGCGTAAGGTCGTTGGCTGCCCGATGTTCGAGGAGTCTGTGCCGTAGGATATGACAAGGGATACAAGCATCTAGGGGAGTGCAGCGACAACAAGATGAGAGCAAGTCGAACAATATCCCAGGCCAAAGAAACAACAACGCATGTCAAGAGCGAAATTAACATGGCAATGGAGGGGGACACACTCTCCGCTTGTAGTGGGAGCTGCTGCCCATCTAAGGTTAAACGAAAAGATGACAGGTGTCAAGTCAGTGTGTCAAAGATACCGAGCATCTGACAGATGCAGCAGCAGAACGGGGACGAAATAATAGCAGAGAGATGGCAATACAGTTCAATCAAGTCACAATTGATGCAACGCATGCCCGGCATAAATAATTCTCAATCAGAGACACAAAGATACATAACCAGAAGCTGAGGAAAGGCTACTCAGACGAACCCCCCTCACAGCCCCCCGTTCACTTATATTGTTTTATTGTCTTAATTAATTTATGAGTCGCGCGATTTCATTTCTATGTGGCTGCGTTTTAATTTTTTCGCTGTTCGTTGGCTTGCCCATAAATTCATTTGTAAAAATTCGAAGCGCTCCTCGTGCACCCAGTACACCCATAGTACGCCAGTCTATTTCTCATTTTGGCTTTTCACGCCCCTCCCCGCCAGTCCTTGTCGTTGCCATTATATTTGATATAAAGTTTATTTTCATTTTAATAATAAATACGCGAGCGAGGGAAATTCGCGAGCCAAGCGGACACCGGACGGATGAAATATTTATTTTGTGTTATGACAGAAATGTGCGGCCATCGTCGCTATGTATATCAAAATGTATCTATCTATCTGCGCGCCCATCTCTCCCACTTTCCCCTTCCCTCAATAGTTCATGGCATATTTTGTAGCGAATATTTGGCGAAAATGTTTTTATTATTCGCAGCGTGATTCTGTAATGTGGGCCATTGAAGCTGACACACAGCCCATCCGCACATGCATATCTATCGGTCTATATATCAATCCATCTGCAGCTGCCCTGCATTTCTGCATTTACGAATTTCATTTCATTCCGTTCGCTAATTCAATAAACCGCATAAATTGAATTTTTATTGCTTATTCGCAGCACAAATTTATTAGTTGGATTCCATTCTAGCTCGGTTAGAACCAGCCCCGATTCTGAGTTGCCTTTTTATGGCGGTCATAAACCAAATTCATTTCATATTCATCAAAACACATTTTTTGGGGCTTGCCAAATTACGGAACTCGAAAAACTGCGAAATTCGACTGAATTAATAACGAAATTCATTTTATGGCGACTCTACGCGAATTATAGGTGAAAATTAATTCGAGATTGGTTTATTTGCAATTTAAGAATCCATAAATACTGAAATTCAATATGATAAAAGCTTTGCCAATTTACAATTAAATTAAATTCTATTAAAAAGCGATAGAAAAAAGAGTTGGGTCTTTCTATTCGATTATAAGTTTGTTCAATTAAGTGAGGTATTTTTTAAATCTGATTGATCTTGATTGATTTAGTATTAAATAATTAGCTTGATTTAAATGTAGATTGCATTGCTTGATTGAACTTATTTCACTTTCATTAGGTATCTATGTATTTTTAAAGGCTTTTTAATTTTAAAGGCATGCTATTTAATTTTAAATAAATGTTTAATAACACAGTTATACTAAAATAAAATTGTTCCGGACCTGTTATTGGGATTCAGCCCGTATATGTCTTATATAATGCCCCATTTTTATTTTTGTGGTTTCCCATAATTGTTTCCTCTTATTTTTTATTTTTGTATGCTATTTATAAAATATTTAGTAACATAATTAATACATAAACAGCTCTTAAATGCTATTTAAGACCTCATTACTATCTTTAAAGCAAGTTGTGTACCATTTTCTGGGCTTCTAATATATTAAGTGTTAAAGAAAAGAGTTTCTCAAATGTTCCTTATAATTTGAATTTCACAAAATCCTTTTTAATGGACTATTTTAATAATAAGAGCAGATGCAGTTCAAGTTTAAGGGCTTAAAAATGTACCAAAAATATCCCAGTCATAAATCGAATGATATTAGGAATTCACAGCACACATCTTCTCAATTTTCTGCAAATATTCAAATTCAAAATTGAGTTACCAAATTTCAGAGCTTCCCATTGTGCCATCTAATTGCCAGAAATGGAAGCGAAACAAAGGCAGACGAGGCAAAGGTAGAGAGGTGGCTACTTGAATGCAATTATTTCGTTCGTTTATGAGTAATTAAAACGAAACGAGAGCGAGGCGAGGATTGGCAAAATATCAAAAATGGCCATCATTGTGTGGGGGCGCCGAGGCGGAGGAGGAGGCGATAAACAAGTGTCTGACCAGATACACACACTGGTGTGTGTGTGTTTGTGTGTGTGTCTGCCCGGTACTTTGCATAGATTGTCCACTTTAGATTAAGCCATGAATAATTTATGTGCGTCTCTTATGATTTTAATTGTTTGCAATGGCAGCTCAACAACTCCATGGAGCAACCCTCCGCAGCCCCAGTCCCAGTCCCGGTCCCAGCCCTTTCTTATATTCCTTTCAAGCCAGAAGAAAAGGAACGAAAGCGGAGGCAAAAACAAAGTAGCGCCCCAAAAGCAAATGCAAAACAATACAAATTCATCTACACAGGCCTCGAGACTGGACTTTCCTGTGCCAGTGTTTGTGTGTCAGTATCTGTGTGAGCCGCGTATCTGTGTCTGGTCTGCTTATGCTTCAGCCTCTGAATCGGCCTTCTTCCCAGGCCATTCATTCATTTCAGTCCCCTCAGCGCAGACATTTGCATTTCCCCCAACACAGTTGCAGGGGGAATATATCTGTATATATATTTTGCAGAGGTGTGTGTGGCGCTTAACCCTCGAGTGCCGGCACCCCGCTGGCTCAACTGGTTGACCGTCTCCGTCTGGCAGCGTTCCATTTCGCTTCTTTCTCAAAAATTATATGAAAATTATACCAATTCAACTCATAAAAATTTTTCAGCTTAATAAATTTGCAGACATTTTGTAAGGGACCTGGGAACTTGGAACAGGGTTCATTGTCGTCATTGGTCTCTGCGTTCTCATGCAAAATGGTCAATTCCAAAGTGGCTTAAAGCCCCTTCCCTCTTCTGCCTCTTTCTGTGGCTTTTTATATATATTCACGAGTACATTGTACATCGGGGGAGCGTTAACCAGACGCAGTTGCCTCGCTTAAACGAAGCTCATAAATTTGCCTCAAACAATTTCTACTCGTTTCTTTTTTTTTTTTGTTTGGCCAGCCACTTTAACCGTTTTCATTTCCCATATTTTCCTTGGCTTTTTTGGGGAAGCAAATTTGGCAGTAGGAGGTGGAAAAGCGTGGGTTTTACTTTGCTTGGAGTTTTTGCCATGAGCCTGGCATAAGTCAGGTGAAACTGGAATGGCAATAAATCAGACAATCCTCGCGAGTGAATCATGCTTTTATAAAAATGTATATTTAACTTATTACTTACATTTACTGTGTTTTAGTAATAAATAAAAAAAGAGAAGAAAAGAAATTCATTCAGTGTTATTGAGAGCTTTCATTTTTAGTAGTTTAGAAAATATCCTAATACTTAGGTAAGAATGCCTTCATTAATAAAATAATGTAAGCAGAACCTTTCCCATTCATACATTAAATTGTATAAAAGTATACCTTACTTCTACCTCTAAGGATCTAATATTAAGATCAGTAAAGCTTAGATATTATTTATTAAATATTTGCAGAAAAATTAATCAAGCATTAATCCCCCAAAAAACAAACTTTGAGCTCTTTAAACTTATCAAAAATCTCTCAATTCTGTCAGCCTGTCAGAAATGGCGCTAGCTGCCCCCAAAGTTGACCCACTAAAGTGATATCCGTCCGTGGAGTGTCAGTCTTTCGTGTGCGATCGACGGTTGAAACAACAGACTTCAATCAAGATCTTACATCCCATTTTCCAGCCAATTTCCATGCCGCCGCCCGCCAGAGGCTGCCAAGTGTCTGTTTACGTTTTGGCTCCGGGTTCATTCATTCGATGGCTCCCAAAACAGAGCAATCCAATTGGGCCCCGGATATATGGTGTGCCATCAATCAATCAAGCGAATTGCAATGAATTTTGATCAATATCCGCTGCAGAGGCTCGGGAGGGAAAAAACATATATAGATACCTAGCCATAATTCACGGTTTCGGCCGAATGATTGACGCCGTGTGTGTTGATTTCGAACTTTACTTAGGAGAGAAGATTCGAAGATTTAGAGTTCCTTTAGAGAGCCGATAGGGACCACCTGCTGACAGGAAACTTTGGCCATTTTCCTAGGGCTGACAATGGAAATGAAAGCTTGAAACTTTTCTGACGGAAGCCCACCGCAAGCTGGGGAACTCTGGAGGAACTTCTTAAAGCTCCGGCGTGCGGCAATTGCGGAAGTTTTATGTTTTTGGCTGTGCGTAAATCGCTCAAGAAATCAGCTCAAGTGGAATAAGTTGTGGCCCGGCTCACTTTGGCCTCGGTTAACACTTTCGCCCCAAGGAGAACTCCGTTTTTTGGGGGGTTAACTCCGCCACACCGAAAACAAATTCATTTCGAATGAGTCCATCGTCATTGATGGAAATACTAGTCGAGAGCCCGATGTGTGTGCGCCTCCGATTTGGATTTGGATTTTGAGAGCCTCCGCCTTCGCCTCCAATCGATATCCGTGCACACGGATACAATACCAACCGTATCTGTATCGGTATCTGTATCTGCATCTGTGCCCGGCCCGTGTGTTTACCTTTGCCAATAAATTCACTTAATTGCCGGGAAATAATCATAAAGCAATCGGCCGTAATGCGGATGGGATACGATACTCGTGGAAATCGAGAATTTGTGGCCCTGTTGAAAGTGTAACTCAGAAATGGTGTGGAATTATGTTGAAATCGATTTTCCGGGAAATTTATGCGGCGCTCGGGTATTGGGCAATACTTCCCCTAGTTGGCCATTCATACAAAGCCACGTGTCCGATAATATGCTACCAAATTTTCAGTACACCTAGTAAATTCATAGTTAAAACATCTATTAGAAATCGAAAAAAACAAAATTTTTTAAAATGCCAGCTACATTGGTCGGTAAGGTTTTGAATAGCTGGGGCTTCTTGGGAGTCCGCTGCGTTGTCTTCCTCGCAGGACGACAGTTCTACACGCGGCATCCATCCAATACCCGGGTGGTCAAGGACTTTCCCACCTTTCCCCAGCTGTGCTCGTTTTTCAATCTGAGTAAAGCGATCGGAAAGTAAGCAGAGTGATGTTTTGGCGTCTCAAGAAAGCGATGTGTTCAAGATGTGCTCTCCCTCAACCTTTTTATACCTCCAAGAAGTATCGATCTTAGTCTGGTAAGCTCTTACTTTGTATGTAAGCTTTACCTGTTCTTATAAGGATTTATTCACTTTTACATTTAGATTAAGACTTGCACGATTCCGATTTCGACAGTGGTTATATCGCTCGGATATATTCTATATCTGCCGGCGTCAAAGTAAATTAGCCAGAGCCGGAATAATTCGATCGATTCGAGGCACACATCGAGGCAAGGAAGGGAGGGGCTGAAAGTTATGCTGAGTGATTCCGTGTAATACATCAATAAATTACCCAGTCTTACGCCAATGTCTCATGCAAAACCACACGGGGTTCCTACGGCCGCGTCGGGATTCTAGTCCAAATCCAAATCCAAGTCTGATATATCCAAATTTCCCACTGCCAGCGGCCAGCCGGCAAATCCAGATCGGAGGCTACTATTAAGTTATACGCGACTAACCATATGCGCCCAGTTCATTTATTCAACGTCTAAAATTGCGACACGCCGCTATTCATATATTCAAAAATTTATCATAAAGCCCGGCCGGCCGCTCCTTACGTGACGATCCCGCCATATGCATATATATATCATGGAAAATTACACTGCGCAACTCTCGCATTTTCACGAGGATAATTTGGCACAGTTCTGGAGCAGTGAACAAATCTACCAGAATGACTAATAAAACAATAGGTTATTTCCCCAGTCGGGCATTGCTTCATGTTCTGCAAGAATCTGAGTCGAATTCCTTGTGTAAAAGAGATGCCCTTAGGGATGCATCCCCAATTCAGCATGTGGTAAGCGAGGGATTCAGATATACCTTAATCTTCAGCACTTGGTAAGCGAAAGATTCAGGTACACCTGAATCTTCAGTATGTGGTAAGCCAGAGATTCAGGTGTTTCTAAATCGTATGCTTTTCCGTTCCATATAGTATTCCTTACTCTGAGGAAATTAATGAGTACCGCAGGGTCAGGATGGCCTTTGAAAAAAAGCGAGACATTTCCGTAGGTAGTAGGCTTCCAATTCCACATGAAAGTTGTACATATTTCAGGAGTATTTATAAATAAGCTAAAATAAACCCCTTTTATTGTATGTATGTAGCTGGTCCAAGTTAAGTAGATATATATTTGGATTATATATTATAAGTTCTTTAGAATATAGAACTGATCTTGTTTAGTCTTAAGATCTCAAGTCTGAAATAAACTCCCATATTTGTTGTTCAGTGTCTGTTACGGGCCTGGAAAATGGTGGAAAGTGCCACGTAACTTACATAACTTTTCCCGATATCTTCTCGCCCTTCTCCCGTTTCCCAGGGTGCCAGTCCATGCGCAGACTGCAGCGGCAATCGGGATCAGGAGGTGAGCGCTTCCGATCGAGGGGATAATGTGTTCAATATTTCGCAACCGCATCAATTACCGTGGGACTGGCGGCACCAGGAGCGGCAGCGGGGAGCGGGACAGGGATCGAGAGAGGGATCGTGACAGAGACAGAGACAGAGACCGAGACCGGGACAGGGACACCCTGCTGGCCAAGGAGCTGGATGCGGACAGCAATAACAATGGCACCGAGCCGCAGGTGGAACCGGAAGTGGAGGCGGCTCCCGACTGCTCCGACACGGAACGGGAGGCGGCCCAGGAGGAGGAGGAGGAGCTGGACAACAGCAACGAGGCGCTGGATCTGTCGGTGATCTCGGCCAGCGGCCGGGGATCGCTGCCGGGCAGTGGTCACGTCTCGCTGGAGGCTTTACAACATACCAAAGTGGCGGTGGCCCAGTTTGCGGCCACAGCGCTGTCCGGCGCAGGAGGAGGAGGAGGAGGCCAGTCCGCCGACCTGGCCATGGTGCAGTCCACCATCTTCAATGTGCAGCGGCAGCATCTGATGCAGCTGCAGCTCATCCAGCACCTGCAGAGTCAATTGAAAAGGGCCGAGGCCGTGGCCCTGGGCAGGCAGACCCACAGCGATGAGGAGGATGAAGCGGAGATGGAGCCGGAGACGGAGCCAGAGCCCAGGGAGCAGCCAAGCAATGGCCTGAAGGAGCAGGAACCGGAACCTGAACAGGAGGAGGAACCGGAACAGGAGCGTGAACGGGAACTGGAGGAGAGTTCAAAGACTGACAAGGCGACGACTGAGGAGAGAAGAGGTGGAGGAGGAGGAGGGCAGGCGGAGATCGACTCTGACTATCAGCCCATGATGT
This sequence comes from Drosophila asahinai, assembly GCA_008042795.1. Lineage (NCBI taxonomy): Eukaryota > Metazoa > Arthropoda > Insecta > Diptera > Drosophilidae > Drosophila > Drosophila asahinai. The sequence continues at coordinate 182,993 of VNJZ01004406.1, read as the reverse complement.
GCGACATCAGCTCGAGCCTGGCCTCGAGCATCATCACCAACCACGATCCCCCGCCGGCCCCCAACGAGCCCAACTGCCTGGAGATGCTGCAGCGCCGCACGGAGGAGGTCCTTGACTCCGCTTCCCAGAGCCTGCACGCCGCCCAGCTGCAGGAGGAGTACTCGGAGTACGCCTCCAAGGAGGCCCAGAGCCGGGGCGAGATATTCAAGCACCGCTGCAAGTACTGCGGCAAGATCTTCGGTAGCTACTCCGCCCTCCAGATCCACCTGCGCTCGCACACCGGGGAGAGGCCCTTCCACTGCAACGTCTGCGGCAGCAAGTTCACCACCAAGGGCAACCTGAAGGTTCACTACCAGCGGCACACGCAGATCTTTCCGCCCATGCTGCTGCCCCCGGGAGTGGCTCCCAACGTAGGGCACTCCAACTCCTCCTCCTCCCAGGGACAGGGTCAGGGTCCACCCCAAGCCCAGCAGTTTCCCATGCGCCTGCCCTTTGTGCCGCCAGCGATTCCGGCGGTTCAGGAGCAGGTGCCACAGCAGGCGGAGGAACCAGAGGAGATCAGACCTGAAGTTCCAGCTCAGCAGGCCGAGGATCTCAGCAAGCCGGTAGTCAGGGAAAAGGAGAAGGTGCAGGAGAAGCCGCACTCGCCCGTGGAGCGTGTCAAGACCCCCAGAGAGGTGACGCCCGAGGCACCCAAGGCCAGGCCCCCACCCATTCCGGCTGAGCCCTCGCCCGAGAAGCCCGAAAAGGAAGCTCCCGCCAAGCCCGCGGTGACCCCATCCCGCCGGAATGGCTCCGTAAGGAAGAGGCAGACAAGCAGCGCTGGGAGTCCGCCGCAGGAGGACCGGGAACGGGAACTCGCCGAGCACCTGCACATAGCCAAGCTGGTGCGGCGCTCCTCCTCGAGCCGGGAGTCCCAGCCAGCGGAGTACTCACTCGCCCAGATGGAGCGCATCATCGACAAGTCGTGGGAGGACCTCATCGAGATCGACAAGACCTCGGAGACCTCGAAGCTGCAGCAGCTGGTGGATAACATCGAGAACAAGCTGACCGACCCCAACCAGTGCATCTTCTGCCAGAAGGTCATGTCCTGCCGCAGCTCCCTGCAGATGCACATCCGCACCCACACCGGCGAGCGACCCTTTCGCTGCAAGATCTGCGGAAGGGCCTTCGCCACCAAGGGCAACCTGAAGGCCCACATGAGCATCCACAAGATCAAGCCGCCGATGAGGAGCCAGTTCAAGTGCCCGGTGTGCCACCAGAAGTTCTCCAACGGGATCATCCTGCAGCAGCACATTCGCATCCACACCATGGATGATGGCAGCGGCGCAGGGCAGCAGGGAGCTGCTCCCTCGAATCCCGGCGAGGCCGAGCGCCTGGGCATCGAAGATCAAAACTCGAACAAGTCCCTGGGCACCTCGGATACCCTGGACTTTTCCACCACCATCTCGGATCACTCGGGCCAGAGGTCGGAGTCCTCGCAAGGCGGCGACTTTGACGAGTTCATGACCATGGACAGTACGGATGACTCCAGGGATAACTCGAGTGCGGCCACAGCTACGCCGCATCTTCAGGAGAGGGAGAGGGATCGAGAACGAAGGCCACCCAATGATTGCTCCGATGAGCGATCCCACTCCAATCCCGACTTGGGCGGCGGACGCTCTGAGAGTGGGGAGATGCCTGCCATGGATCTGTCCTCGCCCTCGTCAGCCTCTGGTCGCATCTTTGGCGCTGGAATGGTCAATGGAGCAGGTGGAGGAGGAGCTGGAGCAGGAACTGGTGGTCTCCCCATGCTAGGAATGCCCATGCCTCCGAATCTGCTGCTCATGGCGGCTGCCCGCGAGGAGATGCACGCCCTGGGTCATGCCCACGCCAAGTTCCCGCTGCTGCCCTTTGGTCCACTCGGATTTATGGGTGAGTTTAAGGAAAAAATAATTATTATTAGAGATTTAAAAAGTATTTCCTCAAGAAAGATTTAATTCGGAAGAGAATTCCTACTCATTTATTTATCTAAAAAGATTTAAAGCCTATTCCTGGCAAGAGATATATATAAATAAAATCCAAAACAGCCAAGTATATATCTTTTCCTACACTTGACATTAACTTTGTGGCGCGTCTGCTGCCTCGGATGCGAGATGACAAAGTCCCTTTGTCTGCCACCTTTGACCCCGTCAGCGTTTGCCACTCCGCGCGATAAATCTGCGATCTGCGATCTGCGGGCCGCGACATAACTCAATTGGACCGGGACAAAGCATTCGCGGAGCACTTCGCCCAGCTCCATTCCCCCCGGTCCTATGCCCAAAAATTCCGCAATTTATTTATAAACATTTGGCGCATTCCCGAATCGAGTAGCAGAAAGGCGCGCAGAGCGATCGAGCTGCGATCTGTCGCCTCATTATGTCACAACCTCTTGCACGGATGGATATTTATTATATCTCCGACCGCAGCCAGCACGTGGCGGAAATTATGTGTCCCCCACTGACCTCCCGAGTAACTCTTTGTCTGCAACCCGCCTTTTTTCTCCTCATCCTCATCCGCAGGCCTGCACCCGCCCCCCAATGTGTGCAATCTCTGCTTCAAGATGCTGCCCAGCCTGGCTGCCTTGGAGAGTCATCTGCAGAGCGAACATGCCAAAGAACCGGCCACGGGCCACGCCCACCGCCCCCACTGCAACGAAGCTGGATCGCCGTACGGTGCCAAGGTGAGTGTTAAAGGGTTTAACAGGGGGTTAAGGGTTAGAAAGGTAAAAAGGTTACAAAGATAAAATTATTTCAAAAGTTTAAATTTTAATCGAGATGCTCCATGAGAAGTTCGATACTTAAAACGTTGATTTTGATACTTAAGTTGATTATTTCGATATTTAAAATGATTTCGATACCTATATCGATTATTTCAATATTTAAATCGAATATTTTGATACTTAAATCGATTACTTCGAAACATAATCGATTTTTTCGTTACTTAACCAATTCTTTCGATACTTAGATCGATTCTTTCAGTACTTGGATCGATTATTCCGATACTTACTTCGATTCGATACTTCGATTGATTATTTCGATACTTAAATCTATTATTTCTATACTTAAATCTACTATTTCGATACTTAAATCTATTATTTCGATACTTAAATCTATTATTTCGATACTTAAATCTATTATTTCGATACTTAAATCTATTATCTCGATACTTAAATTGATTATTTCGATAGATTTATCTATTAGTTCAATACTTTAAACGATTATTTTGATACTTAAATCGATTATTTCGATACTTAAAAAATCTTCCGATACATAAGTCGATTATTTTGATAACTAAATCTATTATTTCGATGCTTAAATTGACTATTTCGATGCTTAAATCGATTATTTCGATACTTAAATTGATTATTTCGATAAATTCGATAGACCCTCATTTTCTGCTTTATTTATTCAATTTAAATAATATATCGTTAATATTTCCCATAATAACTACTTAAGAAACCCCACTTCTTGGCTCATCTCCACTTGTGCGTTTCCCTTTCTGGTGCAACCACTAATCACCTCCATATAGTTCCCTCTTGAGCCGCATTCCCCACTGCCCCAATATGGAAGCACTTACATCACATCCACCTAGCCTAATCCCAGCTCAACTCTGGCACTGAGAACTAATGCCATCTGGCGCGGAGAGAGAGACTGATTCAGTCTGTGAATCGACTGAGTCGACTTCATCGGCGGCCCTGCCTTGGTCATGATTAATTAAAATGTTCACGGGTTCAGCCCGGGCAGCTCCTCGGGGTTGGCTTGATTTGGCCAAATATGGGATGGAGCTCGGCCCGTTTGTGGCCGCGACCATACAAATTATGAGCACATTATTAATTGCCCGGCGTGTTCGCCTTATTATGAAGAAATTGTGGCCAACTTGCATAGTTTGCCTTAATTGTTGGCGTTCCGCTTTGCGGCCTCCCAACTCTCCCAACTTGGAAACCCGACCGACCTCCTGCTCTTGAGATTGAGGCTCCCAGACTCACAGGTTCATCTAAGAGCTTTAAGTGCCTGGATTACATCGCCCAACAATGCCAATTATTTATTAAAGTGCGTTCGTTGCTGATGGGATGGAGGGGTTCGGCTGGGACTGGATGCTGCCCATAATTTAAGTACAAATGCGAGTATTAATATTTATTTCTAGACGGGGCCGGCACTGCGGCATTGTCTCTCTATGACTAATGACATCGTTCATTATGGCTTACATTCTTGGAGTATTTCCAAAATTGAAAGTGAGTGAGCCGGGACAGGGACGGAATTGGAGGGGTTAGCAAAAAAGGGGCTGAAAATAGAGAATTTTTCACTAAATTAAATATTAAAATTTATATAAGTAGTCTTTGGAAATATTATAATTAATTTTGGAATTATGAAAGTAACCAGATAATCATACAAATTATTCTGCAGAAATTTTGGAAAGAGTTAGATTGGTTTTTCGGGACTCTGAGGCCTAATACTAGAAGAATGATTAATAAGTCTTTGGGAATAATATTATTCATATATTTTTTGAAGAGTTAGATTGGTTTTCAGGTACTCAGAGACTTACTTACTCTTCTTAAAACTAAGATTTGTGTTTGTATGTACTCTTTTAATGGGCTTAGTTAGTTATTTCAAGTATGTCATTCTCTTCCTTGGATAAATCATATTATCTCATAGGTTTATCTTTTATTTCTTTTAAACTTATAAATTTTCTCAGCCTTTAATCCCCACTGAACCGCTCCTATTTTAGCCTTCTTTGGGGCCAAAATGAGAATGCAGTGTAAATGTCATAACATTTTTAGTTGGTAATCAGCAAGGCCCCGGAGCCCCTCTATCCTCCACCCTTTTGGCAATGCCAGACAGCTCTTGTTCTTGCCTTTCCTCACTTCGGGCTGAGGATGAGGACCAGCCACGTTCCGATTTGCTCGCTTAGCACATTGTTGATGATCTAGAGCAGACGAACATCGGATCGGGATGGAACGGGATGCGATATGGGATGGTGCTGCTAGGAAATATAATGGGAATCGGCATCATCTTTTGGGGCCAGAAATTTCTAAATGATTCAAAAATCTTAAGTAATTACGAGAATGCATTATGATGATGCGAAATTTACGACTCCGTCTGGTATGCCTCGGCCCCTGGATCGCGGAGAACTCTCGTTCGAGTCTGTCACAGGGAGCAGGAGGATGATATAGAGACGAGAAAAAAAAAAAGAAGAAAATAAGAAGATATATAGAAGGCCTGTGCCGGATCGGTGGCGGTGTGTGCAATGCATTCAAAGCAAATAAATTATGCTACGCTTTATGCAAAATTATTTAATCTTTTGTTCGTCGCGTCTGCTGGGGACACGCTGCCACGCTGCGCGCCATGCATGTAGTTCCGCCTTCCCTTCCCCAGCCCCGACTTGCGGCCGGGCAATTGTTTTGCCATAAAAATATGAGACCCGGCGGCATCGTCTGCGCGAGATAATTAGTTGCCATTATTACACGCGATGGCATAGAAAAATTGTAAATTATGTTTGAGCTCCCGACCTCCCCCGATCTCTGCGAGAGAGGCAGCGGGATTAACGGCACATTTAACTGAAAATGCACAGAAATTAGCGCCCGTCGCGAATGTATCTTTTTCTGAAACTTTGTATCTCATCACAGCTCACTCTCAACCCAAATCTGTTTGCAAAGAAGCCGCCTTCGTCGGGTGACAACAAGCAGCCGCCGGAATCGTCACCCCGGCCGGTGTCCCACAGCTCTGAGGTTCCCCCAGCGACGCCGATCAAGGAGGAGCCCGATCAGGATCATCAGGCGCTGGAGGAGGCTGGCGAGGGATCTCGATCTGAGGCTGGTGCTGGTGGTGCCTCCAACTATCCGCCAGAAGCCGGCGATGCCGAGCAGTCGCTGATGAAGATGCAGCTTCGTAAGTTATTCTTCCCTCTTTCTACCAGGATTTTCCTGACTATCCTCCCCTTAGATGCCCATCGTTTCCCGGCCAGCCCACTTGACTTTCAGCAGGCTCTCATGTCCGCCGGGCCTCCGAGTTCCAGCCTGGATCCGCCGGTGAACAACAAGCACTTCTGCCATGTCTGCCGGCGAAACTTTAGCTCGAGTTCCGCCCTCCAGATTCACATGCGAACCCACACGGGCGACAAGCCCTTCCAGTGCAATGTGTGCCAGAAGGCCTTCACCACCAAGGGGAATCTCAAGGTGCGAAAAGAGAGAGAGTCCTTGCTCGATTTTCCACCTAACTTCCCTCGATATATCTCTTCCTTCTACTTAGGTACACATGGGCACGCACATGTGGACGAATCCCACTTCGCGGCGAGGGCGTCGTATGTCTCTGGAGCTGCCCATGCGTCCTGGCCCCAACTCGGGAGCTGGTCATCCAGGATCAAGTGCCGAGCAGGAGTTTATGCAGCGAAGACCGGAGCTCTTCTTTCCCTACCTGCCGCCCTTTTTCAATGGATTGCCGCCAAAGGTAAATATAAATTGGAGATTTCTTTGGGTTCTATAGCAGATTTTTAGCTCTTTAAATATTTATTAAAGATATTAGAATTTTGTACTTTAATTTTTCTGTTAACTTATGACCCTTGATAACCCCTACAACCGGCAAATTCCCTTTTACTTTCCTTGCAGCCTGGTGAACTGAGTCCCGGCGCCTTTCCCAACATCCCGCCGCCGCCTTTTGCCAACGGAGGCAAGTATCCCTATCCACCCGGACTCCTAGGCTTCCCCGGCTTCCTGGGACAGCATCCGTATGGAATGGAGCGGAGGAGCAGCAGCAAGTCACCCACGCCAGAGCCGGCCCAGAGTCCCTCCCTGAGAGAGGAGGAAATGGGGGCCGGCAGCATTTGGCATCCGCTTAGTCGGATCAAGGTGGAGGGCAGTCAGGATGACCAGGCGGAGCCGGAGACAGAGCCTGCTGGGGGCGACTTGGAGGAGTCAGAGTCGAGAGATGCCGAGAAGTAACTAACAGAAGGCAGGCATCCGTAGATCGAGTCTTAGTCTTGGAACACACATGGTTTTTGTGGAGTACATATCTTGAGCATACCCTACGCTAAGCTTCAACTAGCACCGACACAAACTCAACGCAAACACGATCCTCACACCCACACACACATATACGAATATATCCTTTGTGTCTATACATATATATATATATATAAAATAGTACGTTAATTGATAGCGATCTTCAAGGCATTTAAATGCATTAAGTTTAGCCGGTAAGTTGTAAAAAATCGAGGATCGAGGACGGGGGCTTGGCTCGGCTCGGCTTCTCCCCGACCGGATCAGGCGGGCTGCGAGGTCGGAACTTAACTAATTTTATGGCTATACCTAGATAATATACTAAAATACATATACAGATAAAAATACACGTAATGTAAACTGTGGTAGTTGCATATAAAAAATGGAAATTTAAACCCCGAAAGAGTCGCGAGGAAAATGATCAAAAATAAAGCCGGCGTGCGAAATTGCAAAGAAAGAAACTTGGTGACTTTTGACATTTCTCTTCCGGGAAGTGGGCAGCATTCCGACTGGATTGGATTGGGGCATCCCCTCCGGGATGGATTCAATAAATTCATGCAAATTGGCAGCTTCGGTAAGTGCGTTCTCCTTCGATCGGGCCACATGCCACGCGCAGGCCATTCATCATCCCACTCCCTCCGGGCGGAGTACGCCCTCGCCTCATCTTGCTCCGAGATCTGGGGACAGATCTCCCAGCAGATGTTCGCCTTTTGATTCATTTGCCCAGACGAATTTTTTGGGCGAAGAAGTGTCGCGTAGTTGTAGCCGAATTTTTAATTATTCCCTTGTCATTTTTGGCAAAGCCAGCGCCCCTCTCTCTCTCTCCCCGGATCTTCTCTAGCGGCGACGACGACAATGCAACAAATAATAATTTCTAGAGCGCAACAACTTGATGTCGCCGCGAATTATAAATGTTGGCCGAATATGACAGGCGTTGTCTGCCAAAAAAAAAAACAAAAGACTTTCGACCGAGTAGACTCGGACACGGGTCTCTCGAGTGAGAAAAATCCCCAAGGAAATATTTCTGAAGACACCAACTAAGAAGGAATATTAGTTGAAAGAACATTAGTATCTTACAAAATATAAATATATATTTTATAGGTATTTTCTTGCCTTAACCAAGCTGTGAAAATAATTCTTTAAATTTAAATTAAAGTATATCTAACTCTGGAAAATATAAAAGGCAAAAAAATATTCCCCAAATGCAGTTTTCTATTACTTTTTATATAATATTTACCCAACAGATATATTCCAATTTAAATGGCCCTTAAATGCCGATAATAAATAATTTCAACCCCAGATTTCCTCGTTTTTTAAGGGTCTTCAGGGGCTAAGATATAAGTTCCCAGTTGCCCCCCTTTAGTCCCTCCAAATACCGTCCATCAACTTGCACATAAACACCTCTAAGACATTGCAACCCTTCTGTTGTGTTGGCATTGTTGCATTGCTGGCAATTCCATTTCGCATTTTCCATTTTCCACAATGTTGCGCTTTTCCCGAGAAATTTAGCTCATTTCATGGGCGCACATATTTCATATGCGGCCGTAAAGTGTCTCGAAGGAGGGGTGGCAAAAGTCCGGGACTATTAACACAGAGGCCCCAACACGACTGGAGCCATTAACTCCCCCGGCAGGCGGTGGCTAACGAATCCGGCCTCCTGCATCGAAATGAGCGATGAGAAATTGTGCCATGTCTGGCCGGGATTTCAAGATCACGCCGATGCGCAGACATAATTTTCACGATCATAATTCCGCCGCCAGTTGGCAGCCGTTCGTCGTGGCAACTTAATAACCTCATTCCGGCTCTGAGTCGGTCCTCTATCTTTCTCGGGGCTGAATTATATTTATTTTGCGTGCAATTTGTTTGATCTGTGCGCGTAATTAACTCTGTCTGCATGCGACGCGTCGTCCGAAAATGGTCTATGAATAATAACCCGACTCCTGGGTAGGAATATCTTGGCCGGGACGGGAAATTATGATTTTTTGTTTGATGGCCACCGAGGGAGAGAGAGAGAGTGGGGCTGGCATACCGTGGCGAACTTTGAAGTGTGGCTAATTGGGCGCCGGTTAAGAGAGCACCTCTCAGTGCTTAGTAATATACATATATTAAATTTTTCTAGAGAGATCTCTCCTTAAAGTACCTTAAAGGTGAGCTAGTTGGGTCGATGTGTAACCACCGTTAGTCTCTGGAAAATCCATGGCAATCGACACTGCAGTTTTATTGATATGAAAATGGAAATGGCAATGGTTCGTCGTCGTCTCCAGAGAACAAGCGGCCATCGTGTAGCGCGTTTTATGGCACCCACAAATTCCGTGCTAATTGTTGCACCGCGAGCCCCGAACTGGTTTTTCGAGCCACAGCCTCCACGGAGATTCTGCCATTGCATCCTCCTCCTCCTCCTGCTGCAGCTCTGGCTCTCAGAGTAGTTTGCTTCAATTTTGCCTCAATTATTTCGCTTGTTTGTTTATGGAGGAATCTTTAATCTCGGCGCTGGTGTCGCCGCAGCCTTGACTCCTGCGGCTCCTGGAGCTGCCGCTGCTCCCATGCGTGGCGAAGATCTAGACAACACCTTCGAGCGGGGCCCTGTCCCTGTCCCTGTATCTATGATCGTCCGAACGACGGACGAGGTCGGAGCTGGGACAAGTGTTTCGAAAAATGGATTATTCATGTTGTCCTTCGGCGGCTTTTGGTCTTGCCTTCACGATCCCATCCTCTCAGTGTTCCTGTTGTCATTGTTATTGAAGTTTCTGGTCTTGTTTTCGGATTGAATATGGGTGGGGATCGGTGAAGCTCCCTTCAAGATGGAGGCTGAGATTTAAAGCAAAATAAATAAAAACCTTTCTTGAAAAATTCGTTTAATACTTTGATTTGATTTTAAAAATATATATAGAAAATTTTAAGGTGGTAAAAACATTTTAGATATCCTGTAAATAATGTTCCTACTTAATTCCAGGGAGACTAACACATGCTATCAGTGCCCTCTTGTGTTTATATTTATCTATCTGGCTAAAAATATATATCTGTATCTTCACCGCAGCCCCATACTACCTACAATACATACATAGGCTGGCCCTAATAAATTTATAAAGCTTGATATTATCGCGGCATCGTAATCGTAACTCACGCCCCTTGCCCCGCCGATCGGGCTTCGGGTTCCGCCGATAAAGCGGATGAGGGGCCATGGCATCATTTGCATTTGAAGGAAACGATGCCACACGCACAGAATCCAAGAATCCAGATCTCAGGAGGAGGAGCAGGAGGAGGAGGGCTTCATAATGATGATGTTCAATTGCTCAGCTCACGGCAAAAGCATTCCCAGATCATCGATTCTAATTTCGAGGCGTTAAGGTGTGAAAATACCTACAAGGCAGCGGCAGGGCGGAGGCACTCACTGGTAATGGAAATGGAAATGGAAATGGGACTGGGTATCCCTTCTCATACATCTGTCTGCTGCCTAGTCTGGCTGTCATTAGCGGTATTCAAATCATAACATAAATACACTTGTCGTCTGTCGAGGGCTCTTTGGGCCCCCAGTCTCAGCCTCGGAGGATTATGACAGGGCCAAAGGGGGGATCCATCGTCTGTCTGCCTCCATCTTCAGACCGGCAACTTGTTGGCTGCTTTTCATTTTGATAACTTGCCAAAATAGTCTGGAGCCCGTGGCATGATAAATGCGGCCAGACAGCGCGGAAGCCGCTGACAAAGTGTTGAATGCCAGGCCCACTTTATTATTGCCATTAAGTGCGGCAGTGTGTGCGCCCTTGCCGGTTGCCAGTTGGCTTTACGACCCGGCTGGGGGTGGCACATGCAACTTTGGTGGCATAAACTTGTCAGGCAACGTCATAAAGTGGCTCCGCTCACCCTCACCCTCGTGTCCTGACTGACCCAAAAAAAAATATCGAACGGCTATCCCAACTCCTCCTGCCATCCTGCCAGGCCAAGGTAATTCCCTTACGGAACCAGAGGCACGAAATATTGTTGTAATATTTGCCAAAATTATTTGCCAGTCAGCGGTTATCGATCGGCCGGAAGGGCATGGCTAAAAAGGATGTCTGCACTCAGGAAAAATATATATCTGCAAGAAGAATATGTTTGAAAATTATTTTAATTTTTTATTCGTGTTTATTTACTAGTATATTATTTACTATTACCTTTTAGATATTCCAGAAAAGCGGAATACGTGAAAATATTTATAAAATGTTAAGACATTTGAACTTAGGCATCTTTAGGAGCAATATTTGTAAGTTTGAATATTTCAGAATTACTTTAAATTGGATTTAAATTTGTAAGGATTTATTTTGAGGATTTATACATCGATTTCTGAGTTTAAAAAAAATCGTTGAACCTTTAAAAACTCGAGATGTGACGTATAATGTCAACCAAAGGATATGTCACCATGAAAAGCTGATGAGAGTAAGATAGGATAGTGATAAATCGACCTTGTTACTTACAAAACCTCCTAAATATTCTCCCAGTGCACAGAGGCATTCCACTCTCGGCTAGCCCAGTGCCTGCCCCGGACCTTCGCCACTTACCTTAATGCCGGACTGATTGGAATATGATATTGGACTCGGGTTTTATGGCAGTTCGGCTCTTATTTATGTACAACTTGAATTTTGGCCTCTCAACTCCCGGGGGATGCGAGTCCCCACTCCATCCTTCCAACCCAACCCCCTCTCGAGTTGAACTAATAAAGTCCTCTCGTGCCGCTTCCTCCTCGGCCGCTGCTGCGGGACACGGCTTAATTTGTTAGACGTTATCGCTTCCGCTTAAAACCAACTGCCGACTGGCGGCGAGTGCAGCAAAATGCATTGCTAGTTGCAACTGCAACTCCAACTTGTTTGGGTTGTCGATGAGGGGAGGGAAGTGAAGTTGGGGCTGGGCCACGGTCACGTGCAGCGTGCAATAAGCCAAACATATTCGCATGTTGTCCGATCGCCAATGCCGCGTTATCGATACTTGCGTGGCCTTGGCGACCGGCAGGAAAACATCGATATCGTCTCGGCCAAGGAGAGCCTATCTTGTGGGTTAAATAATGTCGGGGATTTTGCTTACAGCGAGGGGTAGTGTTAATTAAAAGTAAAAAGATGATAAAGCTAGGAATTGGTTTTAATATTTATCTTAGCATAATTATTTTTGGGTTAAAAATTCAATCAATTTCCGTTTGGAATGTCGGGTAACTATAAAAATGTAAAATTATTGCACAGAATTTTCACAATTTTTTGGGTTAATTGATTTTTGGGATAACAGGCAAGTCTGAGAAAATAAAGCACTTGCTGAGAAAAATCCTACAGTAAAAGTTATTAATTCATTGTTTTTTGTCTAGCCCTCCTGACATTGTTTCAAAAACTTTAATGATTAAAGGATAGATCACACAAATCTTGTACTAATTATTGTAACAAATTATTGTACTAAGTCTGTGTTACCTTGGCATCTATGAAAGGTGTCTGATGAAAATTTAGCCATTTTCGAAATTCCCAAACCAACCAACAGCTCAATTGTCCACTGGAAAAGCCAGGTATATGGACTCGAGAAGCTTTCCCCCATCACAAAAGGAGAAACAGAACAAGGCGATGGATGAGCGGACATGCGGATGGCAGGGTAAAAAAAAAAACAGCGAAAGGAACATAAATTGCATATGAACCTGCAGCCAAGTCGCGGTTGGCTGCACTCCATCTCCTTCGGCGGAGGCTCCTGCTCCATTTTTTTATACTTTTTGTTCAGCTTCTGCCAGCTCCTTGGCCTTTTCCGGCTGCGCTCCACTTGTCGCTGCTGCTGCTGCTGCTGCTGCAGTTGTCATTCCTTTTAATTTCATTTATTTTGCAAAATACAATTTAATTTGATGTGAATGCAACTGACAACTGGCAGCAGAAAAAACCACCGACGAGCGACTAAAACGGAGGAGCCGGTTGCGGAATGGCCATAAGGCAAATATTGAACTACAATAATCATCATCGGCATCGGCATCGGCATCGGCATTGGCATCAGCAGGAGGAATCGGTATCGGTGGAGCGGCCATATCAGCCGCCATTTCGTATCCCATCATCATCATCATCCGCCGCAGCAGGCACTGCGAGAAAATTTGCAGCAAAGGGAAGCAAAATTAATGGTTAAATCAAAGTAATAAAATTGTTAAAAGGAAATATAAATTCATTCTCATATTTCCTTTTATAAATACGCATATGAAGTGTAGAAATACTTCACTAAAATATATTTATAATATTAATAAGCTTAGAAATATCGGAGTAACAGATGGCAAATCAAAAACGATATAAAAAAATGTTTGAATATCATATTAAATTCGGTTTCTTAGCAATCAGACAATCAACATAGAATACGACTTCGATACGCTGTAAATTTTCCACTTAATACTTTGGTTATGTAAATAAGCCTTGTGTAATTCTCCTCTAAAAACCCTAAGATCTTAAAACCCTAAAAGTAAACTGAGTTAAATCAAATTAAATATTTTTTCTCTGTGCATAAACATGGCGAAAAGAGACAGCAGACGGCAGACCAGAAGACAGAAGACAATCAAGCGCAAAAAGCGAACGAGCAATTGTGGCACACGGATGAGCCGATTCAATGATTGTCATGAAGATAACAAAAGTTGCCTTTTTGCATACCAAACATCGCCAGCGACATCAGCAGCAGCAGGAGTTGCTGCACCGCAGCAGCAGCAGCAGCAGCAGCAGCAACATGTTGCTCAAAACTAACAAAGTATTGATTGCGCCGATTGCAAGTGGATGTGGATCACTCGTCGGCGATGTCGCCGACAGTCGTCGACAGCGACATGGATTGTCATCCGACTCCTGCGATGGCACGGCAGCCGGCTCCGTCTGCCATCATACATCCTCCGCATGAAACAAAAGTCATTTAGTTATTGTTGCCGCTGAAGCCGGGCACAGATGCAGATACATCTACTGCGATGCCTCGATGACGCCGTCGACAGTCCCATCCGCTTATCAAACTTCAAACAAATCATTTTGTTGGCGGCCTTGCAGTCAGCCTCCGAGGACAGGAGCCGGGTTCGGCTTTAAAGGAGGCCAGCGGGAAAGCTGGTCGCCAACTGAATGGCTGATTAACCGCTGAAAGGCAGCATTGTTCAGATATAAATACATGGACATGAGCCTGCTCTTAACTTTAAGCTTTGCTGCTATAAATATCTATGAGGAATATTTAAAGTAATATTTTAAGCAGCTAAGGGTAGATACCATCAAGTAGAAATGAGTTTCGTAAACCACGATCTGTTACCAAATCAGTTTCAGCCAAAGATGATTTCACTATTGAAATGTTGCCATTTTTGCCGGATCTGCGACATGCCCGAGAGCTATCAGCCGGGTTCGTGCCGTCATTTCAGCCAGGCTCCTCCGCCATTCGTAGACCCGCGACAGAAGTCCCATCGAACTGATGCGAAAAATCGAAACAAAAATCGAAACAAAAATGGAAGAATCGCAGAACAGGAAAAATGAAGCGAACATCATCATTATTTCAGCCGGGGGGGAGCAGCGACGTGAGAGCGCGGAGAAAAAAATTATTGAATTTGAATCCGGCAGCTGCCATTCGCATCTTCGAGTATCTTCGCTGATGCAAGGCCAGGGGCGTGCCGAGGGGGCTGAGAGGGGACTCAAGAGGGGCGGAACGCGTTTTGCACTTTGCGTTGATTGGAAGAATTCTGAAAGCAGAGGATGCGGATGAGGATGAGGACCTGGCAGTGCAATGGAATTATAAAAGCTGCAGCTCTGCAGCACTGGGCGGAGCGACACTGATGGAGAGAGGGAAATTTGATCAATAAGGAAAATATATGTAAAGCTTTCGGCATTAAATTGAATTAAAATATAAAATTAAATGTATAAAAAATATATGCAACTATCAGAATTAAACTCTGTGGCAACTCCCTATTTATTCGACAACTAAAGTTTCATTTTTCGGGGCTCTCGAGGGGCATGAAGAGCTGACTAATTTGATGAGTGCAAAAAGGGTACCGGCATTCGCCCGAAATTATTCATATTTACAGTGTCTCGGTTAACCGACAGACCGAATGGCAGCCAGCCAGCCTTTCGTCCATTTATTATTTGTGGCCGTCGCGCGGACAAACACCAGCTCCCGCCACTAAACAAATGAGCTTCGCAGTCCAATTAAAATAATAATTACATTTCTAATGTAACTGCAATTTGTGTTTGCGAAAAAGTGCGCCCAGTCCGGCATAAATATTAATGACGTCGAAGAGAGCCGGGGTCCTCAAATAGAAGGGGGTTTTTCCAGGTCTCTGCCAATGTGCGTGTCGATAAATGTTTGCATTTCCCAAACGCACACATACACTCGCTTTCGCACAAATGAATACTCAGACCGAGGACCGGGACTTTGTTGGCAAAGTTTGGATAAAATGGCTAAAATGGCTAAAATACCTGTGTCCTGACCACAGCTCTGTTCATATTTACATTCTAAATAAATAATATTCTAATTTGACAAAGCAAACGGTAATTTATTAAAATTGTTAGTTGGCCCCAGCGTCGGTTTGCATTAATCCAAGGACCGAGGTCTGAAAGGGCCATCGAGGTCGGGCCAATTACAGCCAACTCTCTGAACTGGCCATACTTAAGCTCAGCTCGGAGTGGAAATTACAAGAATAATGGCCCCGACTTAAGTGAAAACTTAAATGTAAGACAGGAACTGCAGCGGCATTAAGGTAGGAAAGTGCAGACTTTAAAGCTCCTTAAAGAATCTTAAATTTATTATTAAAACCTTAGTGAAAATGTTGCTTAAAGATCCTTATTTTCGCTCTTCAACCTTGCCCTTTTATAGTTAAATTTCTCTTTGAAATATATGTGAGATTATGGTGGCGTCTGTTGCCCCAAAATAGTCTTTTCCCAGTTGGTTCGAATAAAATGGCAAACCGCCAGCACCGCAGCGGTAACTTTCCCTGCCAGTTGTCGGTTGAAGGGACGAACAGAGGCTGCAACCGAGGAGAAAGAGAGGTTTCTGGGGGTTGAATGCATTATGATTATGCCCCGCTCCGAAAGGATTACGTTCCGGGGAGCAGAATGCGACAACATTTCATATGCTAAGCTGGGCGGTGTCCTGTCTCTCCGAGGGAATTGAGCACACGAAGCCAACCACCAACATGGCCAACCACTGGGCCCAGACATGTTGGGGGGAGCCTGCAGAGTCGGAGTCGGAGCATGAGCAATTTGCATTTCGAGCACTGGCCAGGATTGGTTATTAGCGAGATTTATGGACATCATATTTGCGTCTGTCTGGGGCACCAAGCCGCAGTCCCCAAAAACGAAATCAGGACGAGAAACCGAAGCATATTCCTGTCGCTGTTCAACCCCCATTGTTCACTTTAAGGACACTGAGGGAGAAAAGTTTATTTTAAAATTTAAAGAGCAGTTGGAAATGGTAATTCAAGTAACTAAAGTGTGTAAGGAATTTATTTTTGTATTTATTTTGAGTATAAAATGTTTGGATATTCCATGTAGAATATATTTAATTAAAGCTTCAAATTAAAGAGATTGTGCTCTATTTTTCCATAAATTATGATTTATATCAGAAAATTTTGAGGGATCTAAAAATCATTTTCTTTAAACTTAAAGGTTTTTATATTTTTTTTTTCTAAACCTATATTTATATTGTCATATTATATTGTCACCTTTTATACCCTTTTTCCAGTGTTTAAAGAGGGAAGAGGCCCCCGTTCGTGTGTGGATTGAAGAGATATTAAAATGAATATTTTGCGGATAACATGAAATTGAAATTGCCTGCGACTCAACTCGGATGACGATGTGGCTGTAGATGCGAATGGAGCTGGGGCTGAGGCTGTGGATGAGGATGCGGATGACGATGGCGGCCTGTTTAACTCGCCAGCGGCCGGGTCGTTGCTTATGGCCCAGCATTCCGATAACAATGAGGATGGGGATGGGGGATGGGTATGGGGATGAGTGTGGAGCCGGGGCGATGGGTATGGCTATAGGTATATGCGGCGATGACGCTGGCTCCCATTTGCTGCTATCGTGTAATGTGTTTAGCGGGGGGCGCCGAGGGGGATCGGGCACAGAAGCTCTGCCACTGCGCGGCTCCTCTGTAGATTTCCATATTAATAAATGGCCACGGCTGCCGTTGCAACACATCCCAGTGGATGCCGCTCGGGATCGGGTCCGGCGGGTACGGCGGGGCAGAGTTATTTATTGGCAGCCGTGCTCTCAATAAAATTATGGTTCATGCAGATTATGCGAGTGCAGAAACTTGTTTGCTCTGCCACCGGGGGCTTGGGGGGATCGATCGGAGGACCAGGCCAAGATTATTGTGGCCATGTTGCAGAACTCAAGCGAACACAGGACAGAACAGGCAGCAGCATCGACATCAGCAGCAGGAATATGTAAAGTGGACTTATCAAAATGGAGATGATGCCGCAAGTTGAGGATGGTCTGGAATGATTTGGGCAAATCCCTAATGGGATTAGGTGTGCGTGTGAGGGTGAGTATCTGTGTGAGGCTTGTACTAGCTTGAATTTGTAAGGGGAAGCTAAGACAGGCATTAATCGATTTCTAAATTCTTAGAGATGTACTTAGAAATGATTAAATATCTAATTTATTCAAGTTATTCATTTGCTGTATTTAATCTATAATTTCTTATGAATATTTCTATAGGTTACCTGAGTAAATACACAACTTAAATATTCTGCAACTCGTTATAAATATTTTTAATGATCATTTCAACACTTAGCTTAAATATTCATAATTGAAACCCCTTAAGCACTTTTAACTTTACTTTATTAATAATTAATTTTTCTAAGAACTCAAAATAAACAAACCTTTCAAAAATTAGCATATAATATGTGACAGGAAATTGCCGGACAAGTTAATAGACTCGGCTCTAAGCGTTTGGATCACGCAATCGCCTGCAGTAATTATACTTACTTAATATGCAGTGTTTATTATTTAAATAAATGGTGGCAAAAGCTTAAAGATTGACGCATTCATCATAAAAGTTGGCAGGCGGTAGTTGAAAAGATCAATTCTCTACATATCAGCTGGGGAAATAATTACAAAAAAATAGTTAAAGCTAAAAAATATTAAATTAGAGCTCATTAAATCCTTAAAACCCCCATTTGAGGCAACTGCAACTGGTTTCGATGACATCACAGCCTTCAGCTGCGGTTGCCAACACTTGGCGACTAATTAACCTTGGTTGCCCGATGCCATTTCTTTTCTCAGCTACGATAAGTACCAGAACTCGAGACTCCCGACTCGGGGCTCCGTCTGAGCTTCTCAAAAAAATTTGCATATCAATTTGTACACACAGAACCCGGCCGAGCAAAAAGAATACCAAATAAAATGGCGTAAAAAACTGAAAACCATAGAAACCGAAGCGAGGCGAGCCGCAGAGAGCAGAAATCATGATTCTCATTATTTTGCTAAAAACGCCAAACGGCCAACGGTGACTCCCACCGCTCTCCTCCTCCTCCAGCTCCAGTTGGAGGAGCATTTAAAAGCGGCAGACTCAAATGAAGATATGCAGATTAAAGGAGCGAGATCCAGTACCAGTACCGGGAGCAGGACCAGGAGCAGGAGTCAGCGTCAATGTGGAAAAATTACGATGAGCATTACCAGGCACATTAAAAGGTCCCACAGAGGAGTCCCTCTCAGCCCCCGTAAGTCCTCCATCCGAGGTCACAATGGCATTGGGCAACGGTAGCCGCAGACCAATTCTGAGATATGAACATGGCGTTTTTTTGAGAGCCATATGAAGGACCCACAGCAGCAGCAGCAGCCGCAAAAGCGGAATATAGCATAAGAATGCACTGGGTCCGGGTCTTGAGCTTCCAGCTCCCAGTTCCCAGTTCCCAGTGCCCAGTTCCCTGTTCTCCGTTGCCCGTTCCCCTTTTCCCAGTTGCCATTTTCCAGTTGAGCGGGGCGCGCATCTCGTGGAGACGATAACAATACATGCGCCACGACAAGAGCGGCTCCCAAGCAGCCAGAAGCGAGGAACAGTGGTGCTCAAGAGGTAATTTAGAAAATATTTTAAAAATCCAAAACAAATCGGGGAATTATTGATATTAAAATGCAACATTTTTCTAGTTGAATCTATAATTCAAAAATTAAATAAAGAATTAATCTACTATATACCATTTACAACTCCTTGGTTATTACTTATAAATAGTAAATCCTCTAATATTTTTGCAAATTTATCTTTATAGTTTATTAGATATCTATAATAATTTAATTTAATTTAATATTCCTGGAAATTTAAGAACTACATATTTATCTTAAAAGTTTTTATAATATCTTAAACACAATCATGTTATTGTCACTATTTCTCACTTGTTGTTCAAAAAGGTGAACATGATTAATTATCCGGCTCGAAGGACCATATGTTAGCAGCGTACATCGCCTGTTTTAGGTGCAGCTTGTACCGCTCCGTTAGACTGGCGATTTATTCCACTAACCACCAAATTCCTAACGAAATGCTGTTGTGTTTTGACAATTACATTAGTTAAAAATCGTTTAAAAAATAACAGTGTTGCCTTTTAATTAAATAAGTCATGAATAAAAAATGTTCATAGCATTTTCCAAATTTTCCCCACATTTCTCTTATTTAATTTATGTAAAAATATTTAAAGCATATTTAATTCTTCAACCACTGTGCCAAGGGAACTCTACTCCTACTCCTGGCTGGCGGGGGCGACTTTAGACCAGTGCCGGCCTCGTTTGCTCTGGCAATTGTTCTCGCCGCGTGCGCTTTTCCTTTTTTCCATGTCTAGCATTGGACTTGGACTTGGACTTGTAGCTGTAGCTGGAGCTGTAGCTGTAGCTGGACTTGGAGCAGAGCTTGGCCTGCGACTGGAGTTGGGCGATAAGCGTCTGCGCGCCAGTTAATAGCAACAAATAAATGCAACTAAATGCTCGGCTCTGCTCGGTTGGCCTGGACGGGATCGGTTGCCGGCCTCGATGGAGCCGCTGTCCGTGGCCATATGAAGATATCCAAAGCAACGACACAATGCGGCAGTTGCCGTTGGCATATCGTCGCCACTTGGTCCACTTGGACCCCTCCTTGGCCACCATCCCCACCCACACCCACCCATTGTGGCGGCGGCTGCTGTGGCTCCACACATTTCTTGTACCGCGCGGCCATTGTCATTGTCTTTTGCGGATCGGGGATTGCGGATTGCGGATTTGTTATTCCCGTGGCATTGTCTCGACTCGTGTAGTCTTTTGCATCTCGGGTTGGTTCTTTTTTCTAGCCAAATTTGGTCCTGGCCGCGTGATATAATTCATAATTCATTCGCGGCGACATCTTTATTTGAATGTCGCCAGAATGCATCTAATAGAGTCGGCCTGCAGGCGTGAAATATGGCCAGGCGTGTGTGCATTCTATGTAAATAAATTGGCAAACATTGGCAAAGGAGAGGCAGTTCAGGGAGAGGGATTAAGGTTTATAGGGAATTTCTGGCAGAGGTAGGAGCTAATAGAAGTTTGTGATGCAAGCATTTAATAATATCCATTTTTTTCTAGGGGCTTCCCTTTTTCTTCTCCTACATAATCACCCTTGAAGGTGCTGCTTTCAGCCCAATTTTAATTTCTTATCTCCTTGTTGACCGCTTAACACCTGACATAAACAGCCCGACACGCTAAGTAGCCATTCATCAAATATCTTTCAACGCTTTTCAAGCGCCTGCGCTAATTGCCACCGCAGTGGTGGCTTAACCAGGCGTGTTTGGGAACCAGTCACAAGTCACAAGTCGCGAGTCGCAGTCACCGAATCTTATCTGTGCATCTCGAGGCAACGCCAGGTTGTCGCCAACTGCCAAGTGGCGAGTGGCGAGTGGTTAGCTGGTGGTAAGTGGCTCTGGTAGGTGTCTGGTGGCAAGTGGGGCGTTGCATGTGCAGCTTAAAATTTAATAAGCGCCAACAACTTCATAAATTCAGGCCCAGAGATCGCTGCCCGTCACCTGACACCGCCAAGTGCAAGAGCAGGAGTCGGAGGCAATGCACAGAGAACAAATTCCCCATAAAATTCTTAAAATTAATAAAGATATTTCTTAAATCTGCCTAGCATACAAAAATAATTTTATTCAGTGATGGAATTTACAATTTCCTATTTTAAACAAATTTGTTAATATAATAAACACTTTCAGCTTAACATTGATCATTTATAATTACAATTTGCAGTTGATATATTCACTATCTATATTTTTTCTTTTAATAACCCATTTTTTTCTGTGTGTAGAGAGCTCCCGAGTCGGGCTTAGCGGAGCACGACGAGGATCCCGACAAGATCGCGTCGCACAGCACGAATATACATTTAATATTTAGCCATTAAATGCATTTATAATGGGCTTATCGTGCCCGGATCAACTTTATCACCCAATTTAGTTTCAACTTCAAATTTTTATTATGCACACTTTGTGAGAAGTTCTCCACGGATCTGACCAATAGCTGGTCATTCTAGGATGTAGAGAAAATCACTCAATTCCATTAGACTTTACTTGGTTCAATCGGGTATTACTTTTCCATCTCTTAAACATATTTCAGTGTTAGATTTTCCTTCTTAGTCAACCGCTTTCCCTTAAATTCGCTTGGAGTAACCACCGTAATAATAATTAACAGCAAACACAAATTAGCACTTGGCGATGGCATTAAAATTCCAGTTCGGAACAATCAGCGCCCGTGGATTCTCTCACGATCATTATCTGGGGCCTGGAACTGGAGTGCGCCATTTGGCGGCTAAATGAAGAGGCTGGGCTGCCAGGGCGGAGCGGAGCGGAGGGGCTCCCTGGCTGGAGTAAATGTCACTGCCAACAAATTTGTAAGCCACCTGGCGAAGCCCAAAGGGGAAAGGAAACCAGCGATTGCTCCAGTTAGAAATTCTATAACCCAAGTGTTGCAGAGAAAGAAAATAAATAGTTTAATAATATATATGTTAATGAGCTTATTTTATTTTTACCTTCTCCTAAAAATAATAATTAATTTGAAAACAATTTAATTTTATTTAGAAAATTCATATTTATTTCCTTGACTTTTTGTTTAATATTTAATATGCACTCATGGCTTATTTTTCTTATTGTGTTGCCGTTGCCTCGTGCGGCAGGGTGTTGAAAAATTGCCGGCACCTCTGGTCGCCCCCCCTGCTCTGCCCTGCCCCTGGCCACCACCTCGCACTTGTGTCACGACCGCTCCTCTGCAGCCACACGCCCATTGTTGCATCTCGGCCGCGGCTGATCTCACAGAGATTGCGGCTGCGCGGCACTTTTTGGGCTGGTCATCGCGACATCATCGCGCCCGAGCAGCGAATTGATGAACGCCTCAGAGTCCCAGTTCCTGGCACACACTGTGAGAAATTTAACAAAGATTCGATTAAGAAATCCATCCATAAATATCTTTAAAAATATATTTTTTAGAGCAAATATATATCAAATTCCAAATCAGGAAGAGCGGAGATTTCTGAATAATTTCTTCTTTAATTATGAGTACTTTCCGAATTTTTTCTTAGTGCTTTCTCAGCTCAAAGGTATAAGGCCCCATCTGCATGCGAGTGTTGCTCCGGGGCCGGAGTTGAGTTGGGGGTCGGACTGCGTCTATTTAAGGCCGAGATTTGATTGTCAAGCGGAGATATGCCAATTTCTCAGTTGGTTCCTGGCAGCTCACAGCTTGTCGGACATTGTTCTGGCTATGAGTGTTGAGTGTTGAGTGCTGAATGTTGAATGCAGAATGCCGAGTGCCGCATGTTGCATGCGGCGGCGATCGGAGTCGCCTCGATTGATGCCGATTGCCGGTCGGTTGGTCGGTCGGTCCAGCGAAAGTGTCAATATAATTGGCCAAATTGATGCTCCTCCTGGGCCGGGGTCGGTCTCCAAATTAGGCAGGGGCTTCCAGGAACATTCCCCGAAGTCGTCCCCGGGACACATTTCAATCAGTTTTCATTTGAGCCGCAAAATGCGATAAATAAATGACAAAGACCATTTCATAAGAAGAAAGAAAAGAGTCAAGTGACAGTGGCAAACACTTGCAACTTCCAGTGGCAGCAACAGCAACGGCGGCAGGCACTTCCTCAATGCAACTGCAACTTGCATAAATAGAAACAAACTTGCGACTCGTTTGCATGTCTCTTTGCCGCGACTTTCACATTGTGACGTATTTATGGATATCAAGTGCCACAATTTCTGCACTCGCGGATTCATCTTTGTCCCACACTCGCAATAGAACCGACCGGCCGGAGTTGCATTTCCTTTTCGAACCGACGACAGCCCATGGAGAAATCCAGTTAGTTATGTGCGACGATCCCCTCCTGGAGCTGGAGCGGAGTCGCTTCTCGCCGGGACATTTGCATATCCATATTTGCTGGCTGCTCTCCCGTATTGATGGATGCATTCACCGGGCAATTATTTCGGCTGGGCTCTGCCTCTGCCTCTGGCTCTGCCTCTGCTCTGAGGAAATCTCCGCCAGAGTTGGACTCTCGCTCCGATAATAAGATTTAAATTCCTACATCAAACTGTGCGGACTTTTATCTTAATCAGCGACTGTGAAAGATATGCCAGGCATTCGTGCGGCTCAAATAGGAATTTCTAATAGCCAACATTTGCAGCATTTGCAGCTTGTCAGTGGTAATAAAAGGGGTTTTGAGATGGTTTCGACTGATTAATAACTGAGAAATGTGAAAAATTAAACCAATATTAAGCTTGATGGGTAAATTTGACATGAAAATGAAATTACCAAATCAAATAAAAGGAATATTTTCCCCTGTAATAATTATTTAATTCGTAAAATGGAAACCAGAAATTTAATGTCTCCCTTATAAAGAAAAAGTAAATAACCAACCAGACATAAAAGACTTTGTTTGGACAGATGCAGATGCAGTTACAGATACAGAGAAATATAGCCATCATTTCGCAATGGCCTCGGAATTAATTAATTAATCAATTATGGAAAACACACTCGCCTCACGGGCAATCCTTTCATTCACATCCAACCGGCATCCATGGACGAGGATGGTGATGACGATGATTCCTTGAAAACGGACTGGGCTGACTTTTTATGTGCCAACAACCATCATCCCGTGTGTAATGCTCGTTAAACTTTTATTGGCTGCCGCTCCCGATGGGGGACACTCCCCACCATCCTTAAGCATATTTTTCCCAATTATTGAAAGTATGAAAAATGCACAATTCCAAGGAGGAAACAAAAGCCGAGCGCAGCTGGAAGCGCTGATAAAAAGTCGCCGTTTTGCATTTGAGTGCGGCTAATTAATTTTGATCCGCCAGGTGGGCTGCCACCCAGGAGGTAAGAATGGTATCTATGGGAGCTGTGAGTCATTCTGAATCCAGGGCACTGAAAGAAATAATGGTATATCGTAGAGATTATTTGTAGATTTAAATTTAAAATAAAGTAAAGGATAACTTCAATTATAACTTATTTTTGCTAGGTGATAATATCTCATGATCCGATTATCTTCTGATATCTTAATATCGCTTGCTGCTATTATAATTTATATCTGGATTTTTTTTTAGTAATTTTTTTCCCGTGCATTTTCCAAGCCCTGAACCTGCTGACCAAATGGTCAGTGCACTTTTATTTGCGCCTCGACTCGGCTTGAATTATGGCCAATTGTCATTCTTGCAACACATTTGCCATTCGATGGCCTGTCAATGGCCTCGGTTCCTTCTCCCCGACTTCCTTGGAAAAGACTTCTCTGGGCTTGCATGTCTGGCTCAGATTTCTGTGCAATTTCCATCGTGATTTCGGGTCTTTTGCGGGCTTTATTGCGACTAATGCTTGGCCAACGTCCATCGTGGCTGGTGGGTCAGTCCCTGGCGTATATTATTTCGGCATAAATCAAAACTTTCACTTAGCACGCTCATTTGTCTCAATGACCGCACTCTCGTCCCCTTCCCCTTCCGAGCACTCGAATAGTGATAAAAATCTATTACAAGCTCATATCATATTTTATTTCCGCTCGCTCTCTCTCGCCGTTGGAGGGAAATTATGAAAAAGCTTTTTTATGGTCCGTCCGCTTTTTACGATGATGAGGAGCGGCAGAGCGGAGACAGTGTCCTTTTCATCTCCACATTGTCCTCGGTCCTCTGGTCTCGGTGCTCGGCCAAGTGACATATTAAATTTAATGGAAATTGATGAGCGCTTATTATGATATGAGATAGCCAGCTCCATTGTCCTGCCCTCGCTTCCTGCAGTGTCCTTTCGGGGTGGTTGGTTCGTCCGTTGGTTGGGATGGATGGACTTTGGGTCCGGGCTTTAGTATCTTTTTTATCATAAAAGTAATTTCTGCTGATGGTCGCACTAAATTCATTGATTCAATTTCCTCGCTGGCTTTGCGGCTTCGGGGCAGCCCCAATAAATATGGATATAATATTTCAATATTTGTGCAACTTTCCTTTGGCTCGAACGTAAATCACGATTTGTCCAAATACTCTGGTGACTCTTGGCTCGATTTCGCAGCGAATTTTTGGCCCAAACAAAAGGAGAAATAAATAGAAAAGTAAAGAAAAGGAATCGAGTTTAAGATAAGTTGGAAGAGATATGTATCTGCTTTTATTAAGGTTTCTTTTTGGGGAAGTTAACCCTAAATTTAAAGGTATATCATATCGAAATCATGAACATTATAATAAAAAAAAGTCTGCAACTAAGATAATTTATTAACCAGTTAATAGAAGAGAAAAAACTTATTTAGTTTCCATTACTTTCTGTAGTTTTAAAGCTGCTTTCATTGCAGCAAAAACTGGAGATATCCTTAGCTTGCTTCCACGAATATCTTACCCCTATCCTCGGCCTGAACATATTATGGCCATTGTGCGAGGCCATAAATACTCACGAGCCCTGACAGTCGTCATAAAAGTGCGCATGATTCATATGCCAGGCTCCTCGGCCGTTTAACGACACTTTAATAATTCTCTAATTGCAAAAAAGACGGCGAAATGTTGCGCGGGCCCCGATTTTTAATGGCCGGCGAGTGCCTTTTAATTGGGTGGCGCCCAATGCCATAAAGCAGCACGAGGGGATCGGGTTCGATTCGCCCCGGGATCCCTGTGCTTGGGTTGTGCCGGGACTCGGGTTGGTCTTGGGGCTCCTCTCCACCTGCAGAGAATGGTTATTCATAATTTTTTTGTGGCCCGAGTGTTTGTTTGCATAATTTAAAGCGACACTAAAAACAAGCACCGTGACTTGGTCAGGAGGAAACGTTCCTTTAGTTCCTTTTTGAGAACTAAAATGGGGATACCCTTTATATTAAATATAGGTGAAAATATATATCCCTTTGTAATATTTTTAGGTGGTTTTAAACATTATAACATGTGTTTACTAAGTTTTAAGAAATTTTCCAACACCTTTCCAATTACTAAAATTTATTTTATTGACTATAATAATTTTATAAAAATTAAGAAAATTTTTAGAATATTAAAAAAACACTACAACCTACTCTACAAACTCCAAATCCCCCTCAAAGAAGTCTTAAGTCATTTAGATTCTGATTGTTATTCCTTAAAAGTAATGTTAGCTTAAATTCCCTTGTAATATTTTTAGGTGGTTTTAAACATTAAAAACATGTGTTTACTAAATTTTAAGAAATTTTCCAGCACCTTTCCATTTACAGAATTTTGTTTTATTAACTGTAAAAAATTTGTAAAAATTTAGAAAATATTTTTAATATTCAAACACACTACAACCTACTCTATAAACTTCAAATACCCCTCAAAGAAGTCCGAAAATGAAGAAAGGATTGAAATTTGAGTTAAAGTTAAGGTATAAACAAGGAAACTTGAGGGAAAAATGCCAAACAGACTTAACATCATAATTTTCTGGGCATTTGAACTCGTTGTTGAACTGGGTTTCCCCCGATTTCGACCGGCTTTTCCACTTCCACCCCCAGTTCGGGTAATAAGTTTCCACTTCGTCGCCAAATTTCATTACGCAGCGGGCTCCGAGCCTTCACTCCGATGTTGACATATCGGATTACGCACTAATTATCCCTCTAATTAACCCTTCTGTCTTAATGTTCTTTTCGCCTGGCTCACCTTCGAGGCGAGTCCACTTGCCTACGGCTTTTCAGGTTCAGTTTCAGTTTCCATATCTTTTTCCGTCTCGGTCTTGAAGGCACTGCTCGGGCATGACCCTCTTCAGTTGGCTTTCCGCCGTTTTTAAGCCTATTAGACAAACTCTCATAATTACTTTGTTACTTTGCCACCGGCAGTTGGCTCTTGGCCCGGCTTAAAGCTGACTGCCAGCTGTCAGGCATATCGATATCGATGATACTGGTGTTTAGGCTTGTTAGAGAGCATAAAGTACATTTCCCAATCCCAATTAATACCAAATATTTATGTATATCCTCTGAAGTATATACTCTCACTGCCTAATTGTAGTTCCCAGTTGTTGCCTGTAATCAGGATGTGTCTTTATGGACGCACATTAGTCCTGGCAAACACGCACACACGGGCAGCAAAGTCAAATCATCAAAGCGACTGCATTTGGGGAGGCAATTTAAATATTGATTGTTATATCAATGCATCAATATCTGAAATTTGCATATCGCCGGCCGCAAACTAGCTGCAATTCCCCTACTTCCCTCACTTTCCCCAAAAGGCAAATATGTATGCCCGAAATATCCTAGCTGGGAAGGATGGGAGATTCCCTTCCTTGGGCGAGGTTAAATGTAGGCTTGGCCAGGCTCAGTGTTCTCTTATCCCTCGATTATAGCCAGCAAATAATATCCTCCCAGCCCCGATTCGTGGGCGGGGCACATTATTATTGTGCGTCGGCTCACAAAGACCACAATGAAGCAATCAGCAGCAACAGCCCAAACAATTGCGTCCATTGTAATTGCAGTTGCAATTGCCGGACAAGTGCGAAACTTAACCCAACTCCCATTTATGAGTGATTCCTCTCCCTCTACCGCCCATAAACTTGGTCTGGGAAAGGCAGCTTTCGATAAAATAAATACAATATAGATATGCATATTTATTCTCGATTGGTATTTGCTGGCAATAAAAATAGCAGAATCGAAATTCGAGATATTTTCCTTTGTCTTTGAACGCAGTGGGGGCAACTCAATTAGTTTGTGGAGCTAAAAAAAATACAAGTTCATTTAAAAGATGTTAAGAAAAGATTTTTTGAAACAGCTTAAATATTTTTAAAATGTTTTATAATAGAAACAAAATTAAAAGAGCCGTAGCTTGTAACCTCTAAATATTTATTATATTTTATTCCCATTTACTTGTCAACCTGCCCACCTTTCAGCCAAGACAAAATATTATATTCTTATTATTATTATGTGTGCTTGTGGAGATGTCTTGTTCGTAAATATACAAATACCTTCCATGTCGCATGTCGTATGTGTTTTGTTTAAGCATTGTGAACTGTGTTTGAGAGCAAATATTTGGAAAGAACAGGACTGCAAGAAGCCAAGATGTTTGATGCCTCGACAGTGAGTGGAATATCCGTATATCCTTATGGATGATGGCCTCCGACCTCCCCCCGAATGCCCTGAGTTGTGGGCCAAGTGCAAATAGCAATCTGCCACTTTCTCCGCCCCTCGAGTTGTGGAAACTTTAGATGTTGACCGTTGTTTACAGTCGTCGACGTTGATTAAACAGACACAGGAATCCCCCAACCCGTTCTTGTTCCCATTCCCATTCCCGTTCCCGGGAAATTGATATGCTGAAATCAAAGATGTTGATTTCCGCTGGGAATACTCGCTGCCAACAACTTAACCCATTCGGCCGAGGCCGAGCACAATTGCCAGTTGACCTCTCTGGTAGTGACCACCAGTCGGAGCTGGAGCTGAAGCTTCCTTTGACCCTCCAGAGCTGCACTCGTCATATTCAATTACAGGCTTTCAGCGTGCGACTTCCTGCCGACTCGGACTCAACTCGAACTCGAACTCGCACTCAAAGTTGTGAAATTAATGTGCGCTCTGATTTACATCGACCGCACCCAAAAGGTCTTCCTACCGGCGGGTATGATATGTTAATTCGCAAAAACAAAGCCCAAACGGCTGCCTACACTGCGAGAAAGTGGGATGTACTTAAGGGTATAACCAGGGATTTTTACTTAATTAAAAATAATTTAAACCAAACTTCAAGCCAGAACAACTTTTTACTTCTTAAGAAAATGAGATTAAAATAAGAGAGATTAAAAGCAAAGGAAAATTAATATCCATAAAATTTTAAACAGGCTCCTCTTAAGTTATTTATATAGTTTCTTAATTTTTGTATTTATTTAACTTTCTCCCAGTGTACTGAGACAGACACTGAAAAACGCAGACACGCAACAGTGGCAGCGACAACAAAAGCCCAAAGGGGGGTTAACAATTGCACTCATATCCGCAGCGCGGCATATGGTAAACACTCACATATATCTGACCGCTGACCAGGGAGGGCGTGGCCCCGCCCCGCTCTCGACCGGATGCACCTGAAATCGATCGCCGTGGCGCGAATCGATCCCTCCACCTTCGACACAGAACCTCTTCAATTATTGCATAATGAGCTGTTGTTGTCGCAGTTGCTGCTGACAGAGGCTTCTCTGCATTTTCACACATTTCAATTTCATAATTGATATGCGGTCAATTTGCTTAAACGCCGGCTAACACACGAAGCCACAATTTGTCGAAATTCCCAGCATTGTGGTTATTAAAGAGCTTCGGGACTTCCCCTCGCTGACACTCGATACGCAGAGAGAGAGATTCCTTTGGTTGCAAAAACGGAAAGTATCGCGTTTTGGCTTCATCAAGCAAAAGGGTTAAAGTCAACACAATTATTCGTTTCGGGGGACTTGTTTGCAGAGCTTCTGGTGATATTCAATATATCACACTTGAGGAGATGGAAAATAAACCAAACGATTTGAAGGGTCATAAGTGAATACAATATTTTTAAGGGTGTTTTCTTACTACAAGACGTATAGGAAAACTAAAATAAACGGCAAAAAATTATGTAAAAAGGATACAATAAAAATTAAATTAGAAAAAGTTTTCAATCGCATTTAAGAACCTTTAACAAATTATTTTTATTAAAATATCATAAATATAAGTTAAAGAATTAAATAAATCTCAAAATTAAAGTATGTTTATCACAGCTTTTATTTATAAGAAAACCTCTTAATATCCCAAAGTTTTTTTGTATTTTAAATAGTCTCTAATCCCACGACTTTATGCATTCCCCACTCACTGTTTCTTCGATTGACGCATTATACGATTGACTTGATGGAATTCACACAGTAAAATTCATTAAATTATTACGACGACACTTTTTGTATATAAATACGCACATCCATATATAATCCAAGTGGTTGGCATATCATCATTTTGGCACGACGGCCAAGAAATGTGCAGTTACCGGCGACAGATGTCCCAGAAACCGCGAAATCGTGCGGACTTCTCCACCCGCAAGAGCCCAAGGAAAATGAGGATAAGATCTACGAGCCGAGCAATTCGCTTTTGACATTTATGATGAAATTTCTTAAATCAACTGTCATGTCCGACTGTCATATTGAATAATTTCGGTGGCTTTATGTCCCGGCTTTTTGTAAATTTCGGTATGAAAGTGCGGGAATCGCCGCACTTGCTATGCATAATTTATGGCCACATTATGGCCAACTCTTCGCAGCGAGTGAACTCATTCTAATTAAGTGGCCCAGACCTCGGACCCCGATTCGAGTCTGATTTCAAGCCCGAACGTACCCACACTTTCCTACAAAGAGGCCTGAAAGTACACAGGGAAAATATTATTTATGAATTTAAAATAAAAATGAATTCTTTTTATATATATTATTAAGTAGTTAAAAGGTTACATTAAGAGAATACATTTTAAATCCATTTCCTAAGAAATTTTTAGAGATTTATTGTCTTTCTTTAATATCTAGAGGATCCTGTTTAAATAATTATTTGAGATAAAGTAGGTAAGTAAATTATTTACCTTAAATTCTCCCCGTGTATAGGAGCAGTGACAAGGCCCAGCTGGGGCCAGATACGTGAGCTGGCCGAGCGGGGAAATTAAAATGCGCACACGCATTTAAAATGCGAGGCAGGCACAAAATTTAATAATTTCGCTTTTTGCACAACATCATCAACACAGAAATTGCTGTCGATTGACGATTGTCCAAACTGGCGAACGGTCGCTCTGGCGATCTGGTGATCCGGCGACCTGGCCCTGGTCCGAGTTCCGTAGACGTCTGCGTCGACGGGGCTTTATGATTTTATTATTCTCATTTTTAATGACAACGGACGATGATGATGACCAATAAAGATATTAAAACGGCGCATGAAATGTGCCCCCGAAATGGTTTCATAAATGGCTCTGCGCACGCCTCCGCGAGTGCTCGGAGCGGGGAGGGTTTGTCGGAGGGACAGGAGGAGCCTGCTGGGGCTTTCCCCGCATATGCCACGAATACAAATTTGTTATGAGGCCTTTTTTATGCCTCGCCACAAATGAATATGTAAGAGCACACGCATTCACATTCACAATCTGGCCCTTACCATTTCGGCCAGTTTTTCGGTCGGGTTTTGCTGCATTTCAAGTCAGCGGCGTGTGGCGCTCAGTTCGGCAGGAGATTGCATCTCGGAAACAAACATATTGGGGCCAACTTTAATTTAAGATAATAAACTCATATGAAAAAGGTTCTTATTTGTTAACTTTTGAGATATCCAGAACATATGGTAATTTATAGAATTTATATAGGAATATTTGAGAAAGTATTCAAGCAAATACTGAAATTAAAATTAACCTTAATATAATAATTGCATTTATATTTACATTTTGAAACTATTATCCCCATATTATATTAAGAATATGCACGAACTTGGCTAGATAGACACTGCTTTTAATGCTGATCAAGAACTTATACACTTTGTACGGTCGGAAATGACTTCTTCACTTCTTCACTGCGTTGCACACTTCTGACTGATTATAATACCCGCTGCAAGGGTTATACCCTACGCTACAATGAATCCTACTAATATTGCTATTAAATTCCGGCAGCCAAGGCAACGTGTGAGTTTAATTTAACCATTTCTTATTACATTACAGGGGCTAACGCGTCATATGAACCTGGTTTAAGGGTGAATGAAATGGCATTGAATTGCATTTCGAAAGTAAATTTAACTAGAAAATTAACAAATACTTTGTTTAAATTGTATGAATAGTCGAGAATAAATGAATATGCAGGCGTTAACACCTGCATTGTGCTCTGTTGTGCAAATTTCATGCAAAGTGAAGAAATTCATTAGAATTTAATCAACGAAATTTTTTGTAATAAATTAAAATAAGGTTTAAAACGAGGCACTTGGTTAGTACATGACTTACTTTGTTAATTAAAAAGATTATACTTGCTCGTGTTCACTGCCCTGAATTTCCTTTTCCTTTCCTTTTTTTTCAGTATTCACTATAAATGAATAGATCGAAATTTTTTGTAATAAATTTTAAAAAAGGTTTAAAACGGGCACTTGATTAGTATATGCTTTACCTTTTTAATTATAAAACTTTACCTTGCTCGTGTTCCCTGCCCTGACTTTCCTTAAATATTTTTTCAGTACTCACTATAAATGAGTAGAAGGGATCGTGGATGCCAACCCCTCCCACTCCCACTCGGATCCCCCATACCCAGTGCCTCATCCTCGGCAGATTCAAAATCGTAAAGATCTGCTGCGTTGCCGGGGCAGAAATCAGGCTCTGATCTTGGGCTGGGACCTCCTCCTCGGCCGCTCTCCTTCGGCTGCTGGGCTCTGTATCTTTATCTCCTCGTCGGCGGGTTCATTTCGCGGATTGGGGGCCGCGGTGTGTGTTTTTACGAATCACGGATTCGATGTTTCGCATGAATACGTAATTAAATCTATAAATCGGCCAATTAAAATGCTTTGATATCGTGACAACATAACATTGGACATTGCCGTATGTTGCGATAGTCTCCGACTGCGACTGCAACTGCGACTCCTCCTCTCTCTGCGGATTCTTCTCCTCTGGGATCGGTGTTGGGACCGAGAATAAAATGAAATTATTATACGAAAACAAAGTGGGCAGAGGCCTGCTCCTGCGGACCTGGCTTATTTACTAAATGCATTTGCTGGCCGCATCTGCATCCGCGACAACGATCTCCGGCATATTATGTTATAAGCATTCTTTTAACGATTGTGACAGTTCAATGCCCAGGGCAGCTTTTTAATTGTCCACTTCCCTCTGGGCAGAGACTAAACATGAATGAGTTCCAGCTGGTTCCCAAAAGATGTCGATAAAGTAATCGCAGCGAGGAGGACGACGCACCCAAAGGGATCCTTATCTCTTGGATACACCAAAAAAATATATGCCAGAGATTTATTTCGGGCCAAGGATGCGAGATAAACAAATTCAGCCTCAATAAAATGTCTGCAGAAACGTAAACAATATATTTTTAAAATGTCTGTTTCCTTAGTTGCCAAGCCAGTTTTTTTGGAACAAAAAGATGCAAATCTCTCTCTGAAGTTAAGCCAATAAAATCATTTAAATAAAGATTTATTCTAAAACCCACTTTTTTATTTTATATTTTTTTCTATAGATACATATTTATTTGAATATATTTTATTTATTAAAAACTTTCAAGTACATAAGTAAATATACTTTTTATAGTAATAAATCTCTCCTCCTAATTTATCGCCCTACTGTTCATCTGTATTAATAAAATTCCCCTTAGAGTACGGATTGAAATTTATGGTTTCGATAATAAATACATTTAAGATCCTTCTTTGCCTTCTTTGCTAACCCCTTGTATCTTTTTCGGTTTCTCCTTTTTTTTTTGCAGCTGAAAACCAGTTTGCCTTCGTGGCTAATATGCATATTAACTTGACCATCTCGAAACGCAGCCAGTGGCCACTGAGCTTTAGGCAAATGCTCGGCCCGCCTACGTCTGTCCCCTCTTTGGATGCTCGGCACTCCGGCGCGGTGACAAACTATCCAATTATAAAATGGACAACTACCAAGCGATCGCATCGACGACATATGCAAATGGGGCAAGCGCCACCACCACCTCCACACCACCTGGGCCCAATTGCGCCTCATAAAAGTTGTGGCAATTAACAGAAACGAGATCAAGTCCACGTCCAGAGTCGGAGCCAGAGGATGTCTCCTCCACTGCGCCACCCACACACTCGGCGCCTGCTGGCTCTGCGGTTGGCAGGAATTAACTAAAGCGTCGATCTGGCGATTAATCGCAACAAGTGGCAGTCCAGGCCCCAAGGGATCCAGTTTAGGCGTTGCTTAGAACACGTTCTAGTTCAAATTGGGTTGGAACAAGGGATACCTTTTAGTTTAGAGAGCAGAGTGATATAAACTAAATTATAAATATAATTAATGTCAAAGAATTAGTCAGAGTTAAAGTATATTTCTCTGGTATTTTTATATTAAGAAAAATAGTAATTAAAGGCTTACTTTTAATATCTTTAGAAACACCCAAGAGTACAGCTTTATATTAAATATAAAATACAGATATTTTATTATAAGAAACCCCTACTTTCCACATACCCTTCCCACCACTGAGTATCAGGGATAACAATTTTAATTTTCGATTTTTGACTCCGATCTGGGGCGGGGTGGGTTCTAGTGCCATGGGTCTGGTCTAGTGCCGTGTGTTGCACATTATTGCCGCCTGTGGCGCCGACTCGAATGCTTGGGCCAGAGTTACATGGCCAGGAGGATCGGGAGACTTGGGAAAAAGGGCCACCAGCCAATCGAAAACACATTTGTCGCTGGCGAAACAGCGACGACGATCAGTTCGTGGGCTGTTTCGGCGAATTCCCGGCATTCCCTTCGCTCCTCACAAAACTGCATCCTCCTGGAGCCGCTCCTTGCCTCGGATCCTGGCTCCCAATGCCAATCGTCCAGATCGTGAGAGTTTCGTGCGCAGGCAGGCTCACTGAGCCCGGCTCTACCGTCGTCATCGCATGTTTGTTGTTATTGTCATCATTTTATAATTGTCGTTGTAAGCTCCTCAGCCATGCCAGTTTGTTGTTGCCCCTCCGCAGCCACCGCCGCCTCAGCCGCGCTGCTATTCGCAATTGTTGCTGCCACAGAGAGATGGCCAAAAGGCAGTGTTAAGGCCGCAGGCAAAGCCAATCGCATTGCCGCCGCAGAGAACGGAGAATGGAGAACGGAGAATGGGGAACGGAGAGTGGAGCGCGGAGAGCGGGTGGCGGAGCAGGAAGATGGCTCAGAAGACGGCGGCCAAGACGACATCGACGACTGCCAGACGCCGTTCGAGTTGTTAGCTTCATTTGTTGCCGCGAGTGTAAGCTCAGCCGGGCTTAAATCGCGACCAGGAGCGGATTAGGAGGCAGAGAGTAGGAACTTATCATGTACATATTTTTTTATTCTTTAAAAATTCCGAAGTCAAATTTTCTTAGCAAGACTGTATAATTAAACTTTCAGCATTTTAATTTTATATCTCGAAAGATTAATTAAGATTTTTCTGAAAAGCTAATATTATATGTAAGTATATGAAAAATGCATAAAATTTATAAATAAATTATAGAATTTGTTAATTTATTAATAAAGTCAATTTCCCGTATTTTCCCGCCCCTAATCAGGCCCCTAATGAGTCTGCTCCTGGCCGAAGGATTCAGGAGAGTTGTACTGCCTCCGCTCGAGTCTCCTGTTCTGTCTTTTGTTGCAATGAGCGCGATTGCGAATTCTTCTGCGTCTGCCAGAGCCCCCCTTTCCCCCCTCAGTACCCACCGCCCCTGGATCTGTTGTTGGAGCATTCTGTAGTTGTAGTTGCTGGTCGCCTTAAGCGGGCTTTAAGTGGGCTCTGCTCCAAGTTATTTTTGTAACTTGTTGGAATTTTTGATTTTGTTCATGTTCGTCGCTTCAGAAATGCTCGCTTATGTTTTCCATAATTTAAATATGGTTGAAATTCTACATCGGCCATCGTCGTCGCCGCTGTCGTCGGTATGGAGTATGGCTGCCATAAACTGGCCAAGACGGACGTGAGATGGAGGAGATTCCTCAAGCAGGACCAGAAGATGGGCGCAGGGACGGGCGGCTCTCGGACACTCCTTGATGGCAAGGCATCCAAGGGTAATGAGCGCTCCAATCCAGTCGGGCTCGAGTCGGAGATTAAAGTCCATGCGATTCTCACATGGTTTTGATGTCTCCTTCGGCCAAGTCATCTAATCGGAGGTTGGTATGTGTGGAGGCTGCACATAAATATATGGAAACTATTTGAACGGTTGAGTTGGAAATAAAAGAAATTAATTTTAAGATTGGAAGATATTAGTTCTTGAGGGTTTTTAAAGTTTATTTTTAGCTGCAGAGAATTACCTTTAATATAAATGGATTTATGCCATTATATTACCTTTTAGAGTAGGTATTTTTCTTGTTACCTCATTGTTCTTTAATTAATAATCTTCTTTTAGAGGTTCTATATTTTTAGGCTTCAAACTTTTGCATTTAAAATATATACAAAAATATATACAAAATATTTATGCCTTTTTAATAATTTGCTTTTCCATTTTCTTATTGAATTTTTTCTCGTTCGATTTTTTTTTTATATTTTATCTTACCAACATTTTGTAAACTACTTAGATACTTTAGAGAAATAAGTATATGTGCATTGATATTATTTAAAACAAAAATGATAATAGCAAAGAGAATTTGTTTGATTTTTTTTATTTGTGTAGTATATATACATATTAACAAAAAAATAACAATATTATTTTCATAAGCCTTCATAAGGATCGAAAAATATTTAGTGAAAAATAATAATAATTAATAATTTGCTTTTCCATTTTCCTGTTGAATTTTTTCCCGTTCAAATTATTTTTATAAATTTTACCTTACCAACATTTTGTAAACTACTTAGATATTTATATCTTTATTAATTGAAAAATGAATTTCTGGTTATTATAGTTTCCACTTTCGCCCATTTCCTCCTCTGAATCCTTGGTATTTAGTGCACTTTTCGATTTAAGTCATTTTCGCTATCGTGCGTATCTGACACTTGTTTCGGATTGCCACTTACAGAGGCGATAACCAAGGCTGCACCGGCATCAGCAGCAGCAGCAGCAACAGCAACAACAGCAACGTGCCACACACAACAGCAGCAGCAGCAACAAAAGCGACAACAACAAATAACATTGTCTGGAGGTTGTCTTGTCCCTGCAACAGCAACTGCAACATCAGCAGAGGCACAAGTTGCCACTGGAATATTTTTGCCGACTTGTTGTTGTCGTCCGACTAACAGCAGCCACATCCAAACCTGGCCTATGATGAAGTGGCAATGTGCAATGGCCTGGGCCCAGACACCGATATTGGCCCTGGCTTAAATTTGAGAGAAATACATTTTTAAATAGGCAAAAATCAGGGTCCAGCAGCTACTTTGGCTACTGTTCGGGAATTCGGGATACTTTGAAGTTGGCCAGAAATAGTCCTGCTGCTGCTGCTGGTGTTGCTGCGGGTCAACAGGTTGCCATTGCAGTTGCTACTGCAGCGTTGTCAGCGCAACACAACTCGCTGAAATTCCTAACATCCCTGGCATGTTCCGGCTGCATTCGGAATTGCAGGAGCCTCCGCGGAGTGTTCTCCAGTTCGCCAGGACATGGCCAGAGCCGTTCCCTAATCGATTGTCATTGTCGGCGGTGCGTGTTGCCCCAAGCGCCACCAAAAGTCGAAAGGCTACGGCTCCGGCTCCGGCTCCTATTACTATTACAACGCCATCGTCTCGAACCCAGTCTCGGCAGTCGGCAGTTGGGATAAACCAAAAAAATTGTGTTTCAAATCATGTTCGTTTGGACAGAGTACAAACAGCTTGGACAAACTGCGGAAACGTCTATGAGATTGTCATTAGCAGGCGACTATTGCTGCTGCTGCTGCTGGCTTTCCCAGAGACTCCAAAGAACAATGCCCACACGGAGAGAAAATGTCACCGAAAAGGGTACCCCCCTTCTTTCTTAGGGATTTCTATGATTTTTAGGAAATTTAAATTCTATCATAATAATGTTTAATAAAAATGTATAAAAATTGCCAAAGAGCAATTCAAGCTATTCTTTTTTTCCTGATAACCCCAAGTAAGTGAGACACTGGGCTCTTTTAATATTAGATACTGCTTTGTTAATGAATTTAAACTAAGCTCATTTATTTATTTATTTACATACTGCTTGCTTAAAGTACTTAGGCTTTAGGCTGCTCATTTATTTACTGAGTATTTGTTTGATTTAAAATAAAAGTTAGATGACATTTTCCGCTTTTCTTCATGTGCAGCACAACTGCAGCATCGGCAATTGCAGAGTTCAGCTGCAAAAAGTCGCCAGTGGCAAACGAAAAACTAAACGAAACGTAACGAAATACAAGCCGTGAATTTCATTCGAACAACGTCGTCTACAAGACAATCGAAGGCGAAGGCGAAGCAGAAGGCGCTACTATGGCGATGGTTAAAGCCAACTCCGGCGACATTGGCGACACGGACACCGAACAATAGCCGCAATTCCGGCCCATCCAGCACTCGGTTCCCTGAGTTCCTGGGTTCTGGGTTCTCTCTGGGTTCTATTGCCTTAAAGGAAAAAAAAAGAGAAAAAGCCAAGTCAAGCTGGGTCATCGAGCATTGGGCCACCTCGGGGCTGCGGGTCTTTAATCATGCCAACTGCATCGCAATTATTGTCACTACATCCAGCGATCGTTGCCGCCGGCAACATGTTGCCAACTTGTACAAATTTACGCAGCAA
This sequence comes from Drosophila asahinai, assembly GCA_008042795.1. Lineage (NCBI taxonomy): Eukaryota > Metazoa > Arthropoda > Insecta > Diptera > Drosophilidae > Drosophila > Drosophila asahinai. The sequence continues at coordinate 144,304 of VNJZ01004406.1, read as the reverse complement.
TTTTCATCTCAATGTCGCCGACGAGTTCGTCAGGTGGACTGGCGTGAGATTATGGGAAAGAAACGGATGAATCAGTTGGAAAATAATCGAAGGAAAACAATAATTTCCACAAAAAATGGCTGGCATATAGTTAACTTATTGCACTTAAATATTTAACTGTTACATTTCTTATAATTTTTCCCTATAATTTTCTTATTTATAAAACCCCTTGTTTTTACCTCTCATCGGTTAAGATGAAAAATATACTAAATAAACATAAACTGTTTGCATTTAAAGCCAGACCATTCAATCGGCGCCAGTTCAAAGGAACAGTGCGATCTGGTACAAGCCAGAACATTTTCATCATCGGATAATGGCAATTAATATTGCTCCGATATGAGCAAAAGTCCATTCAGCAACATCAAAGGTGGAAGGCGAATAACTGCGCTGTCATCGCGGAAAACTGTTTGGACAAACAAATAATCAACAGCCAGCCAGGGGGAAAACAGAAGAGCGAGCCCCATTCATTATAGTCAACAAGGCATCTGGAAGGCGGTGGGAATAAACATAGAATTTAACAAATTTTCCATAATGACCCCAGGTGAATCGATCTCGTGTTGCAAGCCCATCTGGCCGGGGAATCCTAAGTTTGCATAACTCATCTCTCTTTAACGGGGGCAGAATTCTTGGGCGGAGCCATTAATCCATCAAATCGGTACAACTAGCAACTGGCACGACGGCAATTATTCATTCATTCATAAGGAGATCGGCCATAAATAAATAAAAACAAATCGGCCAGGCGACTGACAAATAATTGATCTATGCTAAGGCAAACCCCTTGGCCCAAGTCCCGCCCTCGACTAAATCAGCAGAGCAAGCCAATCGAGATTTTTTGGAATTACCTGGGGCACAGTAGTTAGAAATTTGGTATATAATAAAATAAATTAAATATTAATAGAGGATCTGCTGGGCTTAAATCTAAAATAAAACGTGTAACTACACCTTGAGTCATAGTTGCCTTAAATGGGGCTAAAAAATTTATTAAAAACTATATCTAATAAAAATATAAACACGAAGCTTCATCCTTTAAATTATTACCAATAATATATACTTAAAAAATCCAAGAACCACTGTGCTTCCCTTTAAACTGGCGTCACAAATCGTCGGCGATCGGGAATATGTATCGAGGGACGGGAAGCACCGATCGGGATTCGGATCTCGAATCTCGAACGGGCGTGGGCGGCTGGCTATATGTCCGGTCGAGGAGCAATGAATGAAAAATTCTGTTTATAGACCAGACAGCCAGAGAGAGAGGGGATGGAAAAGTTGCCAAGGAGCTATTACCCAGTGCGTATCTGTGCGTATCTGTACAAGATCAAATTATTAACTGTGAAACTGTTTGTTTATTGTGATCGAAGCTCATTCATGTGCTTATCCAACGGGGCGGCGGCCAAACAAATTTGTACAAATCAATGTCTGACCCACCCAAAAAGCGAAAAAAAATATAGAAAAGGAGATAACTACACTCGGAAAATAAAGAAAAATATTTAATGATTATAAAGACTAACTGTGAAATAGTAAAGTAAATATTTTATTGCATTTCCAAGTTTGAATACTTATTTTAAACTGTTGAATTAAATCTAAACAAAAGTTTTTGAATTCCAAAAAATATTTTAATTGTATGAATATGAAAATATCTTTTTCTGGACTTTAATCTATTTTGCAAACCTCTTTATAAGATATTTTAAAATGTATAAATATTTTATATACTATCTTTTATATATATTTATTTTTTTAATATATATGGTATATGTATATTATGTATTTTAAACTATTTCATAAAGATTTTGTTCTTCTTTAATTTAAACTATTGATTGAATGCCTTGAATAATGGTCAATCTCCAGGTGTAACATAAGCGGGATGGAGAATAATTTTGAATCAAGCCAAAAGTATGGCGAACACAGAATGCGACTCGCAGTTGTCTCCCAATCGATGTATCTACAGATATATGCAGAAGTATCTACAGAATCGAATCTAAAGAAATCCAAGTGGTTGTGTGTGTGTGTGGGTGAGCATCCGGCCAAGCCAGTCCGATGATAAACAGACACAGCTACATCGGCCGAGATACAACTACAGGTGGCTCCAGCAAAGCGCGTTTCCGGCGGCATTTTGCATGGAACACACAATTTAAATATTCATTAATTTTATGAAAATCGAAATTCACGCGAATCGAAACGAAACGAAACGAATTGAATCCGAAACTCTTGGCATTCTGCTACTGTGTGCCGCAAGTGTATCTTTGTATCTGCGTATCTGTGAGCTTCCACTTTTGTTTTCGACGGAGCTTTGTTTTTTCAAATTGGACCTCTATGTGTGTGTGTGGCGATTGGGGATTCAATAAAATTATTGGGCGCGTCTCTATTCGAGCGTTAACAAATATTATTGTTCATTTTGCTGTTATTGTGATTATAAATTTCGTATGTGTTGCTTGTGTAAGCAGCAACATCCACGACAATGGCAGGCGGCGGCAGCTATTTTAAGGGTGCAGCCCGTAAATTATTGTGCAGGTGAGCTCTAAACGGTTTTATTTTGATTTTAATAACGGAAATACTAAATTAAATATAAAAATTCCCAATAGCCAGCAAGTTGATTGATTTACATTGTTGCAATTGTTCGATTCGAACTAACTAAGCTGAGTGAGTGAGCAGCGAGAATGGCTCTCGGAACACACCCAAATCCCCTCGGCTAGATAGATTCCAAATAGAAAAATTTATAGGAGGCGGCCATATAGAAAGAGATATTGAACAACTTTTGCCATGGCATCTGAGGCCATAAACAATATGGGCACATGCGATTTACATATCAATGAAGCGATCACCGATCTGTGATCGGAACAGGCCTCAATCGTGTTCCGACTGAATGGCTAAATGCCTGATGTCGCGTTGACAAATTGTGGATCGTTTCAATATGTATTTCCATACCCATCATAACCGTTGAAAGCCCCAAACCCACGCCCACTTGATGATGGGATTGGGATTGTATAGGTACAAAAGATATAGGTAAAACTAAATCGATCTTAATTTTTTTTGTCAATGTTCTTAGAATTTCTATTTATATTTTACAGAATAAAGTTATTCTTTATCTAGAAAAATAATTGAAAATATAATAATCTAAAATTTAAGAGTATTCTATGCCCAGAATATCTTAGGTCTTTTTCTGAAGGACACAAAAACACTTGATAACAAAAAACTCCTCTACCAGAAGAAAGAAATCTCACCCGAATACTTTAAATATATTTAAAGAAAAGAGTTTCTTCTCATTATCATATATTAAATTAGCCATATATTTTTTGCAAACCCAATTCGCCGAACAGCTTCTTCCAAAAAGATACAAAATAAACATAGAGAGAAGCTATCGGATCGTGCAATCGCTACAGACCAGCAAATTTCGTATAGGTAGCACTTGGCGCTTATGAATTTCATTCATCCAGGGAGAGGAGTGTATCCGAGTCGAATCCCAAAATTGTTTTACCCAAAACCGGCGGCAACTTCCGTTCGAAAGCGATGGCCAGCCGCCGATTAGCCAAGCCCGACGCTTAAAGATGCTTTATAATAATTCCAAATATGTATGCCGAGGCAAGGAAAAACTCCGATGAGAGAAGCGCGAAGAAAACATTAAAAAACGAACATGGAAATTATTGTCTCGCCGGCTGAGAGGCCGATAAAACTCTTCCGATAGGGGCCAGTGAAAATGCCACAAACAGCTCATTACAAGCGTCAAAACAAATTTATGCAAATAGCAACCATATAGCCATATAGCCGCATCGCTAAGCCACAGATCGGGGCTGCGAGCGGGACTTTGAGCGGAGTTTGGAGCGGCGGCAATTAACATTGCGCCGTGCGTTGAGCATTAATCATTTTAATCGCAATTTATGTGTCGTCGACGTCGTCAACACGAGCCGACAAGACAGCAGTAGCAGCTTCAGCAGCCCAAGAATCAACTACACTAAGTACGGGGATACTTCCACTAAAACAACTATCTTTGGGCCCGTTCTCCGAAGAAGGAAAGATAATATATGCTTTAAAAAATATTATTATAGCTTGTCAGATTTTTGAATATACATTATTTTATATTCCTTATTATTTTTATGATTTATTAATTTTTTTCTGATACTAAAAACCATTTACTTTATTTAATAAATCACAAAAACTCCTTCACATTTCACACATTAACAATATGTTCAAAGTAGACACCTATATCCTTAATTTCTTGGTAAATATATATGTTTATATCTTATTCATTATTCCCGTACCACGAATTTTCTCTAACACACCAATTCAACCCAAAGAAGTCCCACTGTAACCCATATTCACTTCAAATGAGTGCTAAACGAGCTGGAAGATTTTTTCGGGGCGGCCAGAAGAAAGCCAAAGAGCTTGGAGTTTTGATTCCGCAGTTTTTCGGGGCGGTCTTTCAAAGCCAACCGATGCCGGCAGATCCGATCCGATCCGATCCCCCCCGGAGAACTCTCTTTGGGCTGCTGCTATCTGGACATCTTGTCGGCTCGGTGTCAACGTCAATGCGACACCGAGGCATTTGCTCCGATCAAATTATGTTTCATAAACGCTCGCATTTATGGCGAATGGGGTAGCAAGAGGAACAGCGGCCTCAGAGCAATGATTTGTTACAATTCTCGAGTTATTTGAACTTTTTCGAGATTCCTCCGGATGGTCGATGGCCGGCAATCTGCCAGTGTCGTTCGTCGTTAGCGTTGGGCTTTTTTCCAGCCTTCGTGCTAAATGCCTAATTATTTTTTATTTGTCAGCCAATTGGTCTGAGGTCTCACGAGTGGTGGCAAAAACAAAAAAGAGAGGTGAGGCTGTGTAATCGATGTGGTTTGGAGCTGGAGGTAATCGATCAATGGATCAAAGGGCCAAGCGAACTTGATGAGGGACTTCAACCTCAAAAAATACGAAATAATGCAAGATTTGGATATCTAAATTAGTATATGATAAGGTTATAACACTTCTAATAATAAGAATGAATTAAAACACTTGTCAAAAAAGAGGAAATAAGCTTAAATGTTAAATGCAATTAATAAATGTATCGTAAAATTAGAATATCTGTAGAAATTTGTGTTATAAACTTATCTTATTCGTAAAACTAAAAGCCATGACTTAAGTGCAGAGAAATATTTCTTATTACCCATTCAAATCAATTTCCCCTGAGAGCCAGAACTGATTAAAAATCCTTGTTTCCTTGATGTACTGCTTTAATTCATTTTGTCTGCCCTTTTGCATGTGCTCGCCCTTTTAGTACCATCTTGAATATCAATCACAGCAATTTAGGATCCCTAAGTGACCCATCAGGGCCTGGATCTGCAGTACTTAAGGCCCGCACTTTATTGGGGTCTCTAAGGCCAAAAGCAAAGGAGTTTGAAGCCACCGGGGAGCCGTAGTTCTCACAGATGAGTTGGACTTTTACGATCGCCAGCTGTTGGCCACTTGTAAATTTGTAATAATTGCAGATATTTTAACTCCACTTGGGACTGCCTCCGATTTATGGCCAGCTAATTCGCTTTGCATGTCAATCGAACCCCAGGAGCAGTCAGTCAGAGTCCCGACCTGAAGTCGGCCTCTCCGACGTTCGCATGATTTCTAAAAACTTTTATTTTATATTAAAATTTAACGAGACTGCCATAAATCTTCGCTAAAAAGCAGACAATTCAAATTTCGCAAGGCAGTAAAGGCTGGCGGGTAGGAGGGACCAGGTTGACGGAAGACGATTCTCCGCCGCTGAAATTGATCCAGTTGCAGCTCCCAGCTTCGGCGAGTACGAGTGCCAGTGGATGCCGCACATCGCTGGAAATGTTTCCATCATTGGCCCGGCCAAAGGGTTAAGCTGCGAAGGGGGGCACCCATAATTCTTGTGCTAAAGGCCAGACAAAAAGCGCTGAGCGATGGCCATGTCAGCAGCTACTGACTCCGACTCCTGCTCCTGCTCGTGCTCCAACTCCAAGGCGATTTAACCAAATGGGTCAGCGGACAGCAGGCAAACTGGCCGCGACTACCGCGTGCGTCGCCGGCCTGACAATAGGCGAAATATCATCGAAAACCATAAAAAACTGACAGCACAAAAAGAGGTGTTGACACATTGATTTATCTGGCATGCTACTGGGCACAGCACAGATGAGACGAGATGAGGCCGGACTCGGGTCCACGTCCGCTGCCCATTCCGCGAGGATAAACGCTGCTCGGCGGCGGCGGTTGTTTTGGATGGATGGATTCATATGCGAATACCGCCGAAAGCAGTAGCAAAGGCGGCAACAATATCATAACCATAACAATGAAAACACTCGGAAAAAAAAATTCAGAAAAATTCATAAGAGTTGTAAGTGTTAAAATAATTTTTAAAGATTTTTAAAAATGATTTTTGACCATTTACAGAACATATCAAGTATGTTAATGTCAAGGAAATTGTTTTTTAAATAAGAAGACAAAAATATCACCTGAAAAATATCATAATATATAACTAAATAAATATTTTCCGAGTGTTTGGATAACTTAAAAACAAAAGTTCAACCCTTCAGAGTTTCACAGAAACCCAAAGAATATAGAGTCCATATAAAGGAAGCATATTTCTCAAAATGTGTGTGTGGGAGCAGCCTCCGCCACGCCTTTTTTATGACAATCTGGATATCGGATCCCCGGATCCATTTAAGCCACTTAACACGCACACACAGAGGAAAAAGCAGAACCCAGGACCGACTGGAGTGATCCTTCGGGCCTGATGGGTCAGCGCGATATGTGCCCGAAAAACGTTACCAATTTAAAAATTCCAAATAAAATATAAATTGACCAAATTAATATTGGGAATACATGAAACAATTCTGGGAGAAAAATGTTCACATTTTTGGCTTCTCCCTTTTCAGTTCGATCTTCTTTCGGTGTTTTCTTTTCCTTTTTTTGGTTCCTGTTTTCGCTCTGCGGCTGATCACAATTTGGGTTCTTATGAGGCAGGAGCCTGCACATTGCTTATCCACTTCCAGTTTTGGGCCTCGATTCGGAATCTTGAAAAACTTTCGCAGAATCAGAAGCAGTCAAATAAGAAATCTTAGTTTTTTTGGGAGGGGAGAGAAAGGGGAGTGTAGACAGCGGGAAATGGAAAATGGAAAACTTTAAAATGGGATTTCGGCTTGCAGCTCCGCTTTTCTCCGCTCAACTCTGCGGTCGAAAGAGGCGACAAGGCATGAAACCGGTAAATTAAAGCAAAAGGATAAAGTTTAATTGGAAAACTATTTTTTGCCCGTCAACCCCCAGTCCCCCCCCTTCGCTCCCAGCCCTCTTTGTTGGAGCTTCTTTAATCTGCTTACCTTTAGTTTTCTTAATTTCATCCATTCTGTCGTGGCATTATATCCACGAGTGTGAAGACAAAAGTTTCGCTTCCATTTCCGCTGCCAATATGACTGCTTGCCAATCCCGCTCACGCCTTTCCACCCCAACCCCACACACACACACACACCACACACTACACATTACACACTCACATGCTCATGTGTACAGAGAAAAGAAATACTTAGATGTTTCTTAAGACGTGTCTGTTGAGCTTCTTTAAGTAAAAGGTATAATTATAAATTCTTAAAAAATCTAGCAAATCTCATTGATGAGGAAATTGAATTTATTTCCTTTTTATCCTCTTATTTATGTATATTTTCTTACTGTGCATGTACCGCAGTAGCTCTCTCAGCCACCCAACCCCCTTTTCGCTCGTTGAATGAATTTTAGCAAATGAATAGAAATTAAGTTTCGTTGCCGCTTGAGTGCTCTCACCCAACTACTGCAATGCCTCGGGGTCTCCATCCCCTCCTGCCGGCAAACCTCCTGCCTTTGGCCAGGTGAGATAATGCCGTTATTGTCGAAAAAGTTTAAAATATGCCGCCTTTTATAAAATTTAATGAGAAAAGTTGGCGTTATAAATTTTTGTATGCGGTGGATTTATTTGCTCATTGCAGCAACTCACTGCCAACTGGGAGGCAGAGAGATGGCTCCGACGATTGGGCGACACTACACAATTCAAAAAGTTTTTTTGTGCCCAAGTATCAGTCAAGACTGATGGCTGTTTGAATGATTTCTGAATGGAGAGGAGCTCCTGATAGTAAAACTTTGGAAATGACAACTAAGCAGAACGGAAATCACAGGAATATCTGATTTTATATTGGTATTTAAAGGGGTGTTGAGTTTATAAATATTTTAAATTAAAAAAATTAGAACAGAATCTCATTGATTTTGGTAATAAAGATATACCTTAACATATTCTTTTTATTCTTGTATTCTGCGTACATTTAACGTTGTGATTTCTCTATAATGAATTAATCCAATCATTTTCCTTATAAAACTCTTGTATTAAATATATTTTATTGGGAAAAGATATAATCAGGCTAGGGAAAATATTTGTTGAAGTAAATACATTTCTTAGAAATTAAAAACTTTGGGAACATAAAGCCCAAAGCACACATGATAGGAACCCAAACCTGAACTTCCAACAATAAACGTAAAAAGTTGAAGGAAGTGTGCCAGAAATTCCTAAGTACGAATTCAGAATTTATATATAACTAGGCATAATACTAAAGCTTATCGTCTGCAAATATCAATTCTAATGAGGTTTTATAAATAATCTCATCTAATAAATATATATGGTTGCAAAAATCAGTCAATCAAAATTACAAATAATTTAAAATGCATATATTAAATTGTTAAATAGTAATTGTTCTCCCCCCATTACTGCGCATTCCATAAATCCCAATCTGATATATGTAATGCATAAATATGTACACCCCTTTGATGCGAGCCGCGATAATTGTCATCTGTTTTGCATTATAATACAGCTCTCCACCTCTCCACGGGCTGACCGACAAGTGTTGCAGATTATTGTCCCATGTGGGCTGCCTCTGATTAAGCGTTGTGCGGCCGAGGCATAAATGAAAATTTCATTTTCACAACGCGGCCTCTGCGGTGGCCAGCAATATTTGCCACTAATATGCGGCCGGACGGGCAGCACAATGGAGCCAGGGAGCCGCATCTGAAATGCATATTTATGAACCCTGCGGACGCGGACATGTGCGGCTCGGCTGCATTTGCATTTTGGCCGAGTGCCTAGCCTAGACACAATTCCTCATAATTCGCGGACTGTGCGAAACTCTCTCTTTTTGTTGGATTTTTTGTTTGGTTTTTGCCACCGATGATGCCCTTGCCACAGCTTTGCCACATTCTGCAGCACGTACGATTCGCACAGTGGATTCAGAATTGAAAATGAATTGGCCCGAAATGAATGCAAAACTCCTATCGCCAAAGTGGAACCTATAAGTCAGAGGGGATTCAGGGGAACATGACCATATCAAGCGGTTCAAATGGGGTCGGCAGACGGTCCAAATGGAGATTTATCAAAGGTAAAAATATTAATATATAATAGAATAAAAAAAGAACCTATATTACTCGAAAATAATAATTTCTAGGTGTGACATTACCTTTTACCTTTTCTTTAATGGCTGTTGCATTCAACATAATAAGTAATTCAGCCTAAATAAAGAAAATGTAATTAAAATATGATTGAATAAAGTGAAAAGTGGTGACATTTTTTCGAGTACTCTATTAACACCCAAAGGTGGTACAAGTACGAATTGGAAATCCATGTTTCGGCGGCAATAACATTAATTTATGCCTTCATAAATTACACGCTCATTACATGCCCCGCACAGGTAGTCGAGTGTCGTGTTTTCGCGTACTCAAAACACGACACATAAGAAGCCATAAAATCAAATTTCATATTTCATATCAGCCTTTCGCCTCACGTCGATTGACCCCACCCACTGAGAGCCGTCGGAGGGTCATAATAATCACGCATTAATATCATAAATTCATGGCTCTAACTACCAAATTCGAGACAGGCTTCTGCCCACCGCTCCCCAACTGGGGCTGGGCCCAGAAATCATAACAATTTTATATATTGTGCGATAGATATGGCCAAACGTCGTGCATTACAAGTAGGATCGGGAAAACCCAAAGGTTATAAAGGAGATATTGCACCGAAGAGAAGTATGTATTATTAAATATATTATATAATTAAAACTAGAACAATTCTCTTAGATAATATATATTTTTTCCCTGATTAATTTTCCCACCCAAATACCGATAATGAATTGGTTCGTGTTGGTGGAAAAAGGCCAGCCTAACCCTAACCCTTTGGCACATCGTTAAAGGGTCCAAGTTGGGTCATAGTTATAGCCAAGACACTTGAGCTAGGCAGGACAATGCCGGTTCCTTTATGGCGGCCTCTTCAAAAGTGTAATTGAACTCCATTGACCGACCGAGTCGGACTCGGACCCGCAATAAACATAATGGAACTGCTCGACTCGACCCATATGGAGTATGAAATTGCCGGCTGACACAATAGTTTGAGCCCGAATATGATATTCCACCCACCCGGGTTGACATTTCAATTTATTTCGCCATAAATAAAGCAATTGGGCCGAGAACGAACCCTTTCTGCCCACAAAAAAGACTCCTTCCCTCGCAAGGAGTTCGCAATTCGCATTCACAATTCACAAAATATTTTTGCCATTGACGGGGACCCCATAGTCGCCGGGGGTAGATCCATTAATTATACGCCCACTTCACAAAGGCGGGGACGGCAGGAAAAGTCAAAATATTGACAGCTTAAACTCTTTGCAGGATCCTGCAGGAGTTGCCTTCAATGCGACTTGCAATTATTCAACAGTCGGCCGGCGGAAGAGGAAGCGAAATAATATCCTTTGCCCATATCCGTTTATCATTTTTGACCTTCTGCCCGCTTTGGACCCCTCTGATTTGGTCCTTTGTGGCCGCTGATTGAAGGATATTCCGGCGAGTTCTCCATTTAAGTTATTGTTTCGCCGTAGGTCCAGGTTCGAAGGACTCTAATGAATTATTATGCCCGAGGAAAGCCCGAGGCGCACGCCCTTCTATATCATTTCCGAAATGCCATTCATATCGAGAGCGGGCGAGCGAGCTTTGTTGCGAAAATTATTAAATGGCCCGGAATGAATGATTTAATGACCATGCCGAGGCATAATTGCAGGTCCGCAGCGAAGGGTAACCAACAAAAAAGAAAGGGGTTGACCCGCCTTAAAGCCGAGTCCAGGCCAACTTAAAGCCCCGGGGCTATTTTGCAGGTCGGAAGTCACGGAGAGCACATAACAATTCTCGGGCAATTTTCCGGGAAAGTGGCAAAACGGATTTCTTCACACCAAATGTCTTTGTTTCGCCGGCTCGCATTCATAAAGTCATATGCCATGAAAATTCGGCTGGCCAAGGAGCCAGGCGAGCTCCGAGTGTCCTTTGGGAGATATCACAATCAAACCGCTGTGTTCTTTACTACCGCTGCGCCACTTCTAGCCAGGATATCCCGGCTACAGGACGTGGCCGGGGCTGGCCGGGGCAATTCGCCAAATGGAAATATTATTGGTCTGCATATAAAGTGAATTTTATTCAGAGCTCATAACTTTCTGCCAGGATAATGCACACGTCCGCTCTGCTCCTCGAGCTTTGTTCTGTGTGCTGGCAAGGATATGGCAGGACCTGCACTGGAACTGTTGACGTAGCAATTGGGTAACGACTCCCGAGCTCGTTTTGTGTCAATAACTGGAATCCAGCATGATAGTTCCTCCATTTATGTTGATGGTACATGACATTGGTTTTGTGAACTTTATTGTTTGGATATTCCCTGGAGGGTTACTCAAAAAGTCAAAGGATGAATATATGGTTAAATATCTAGATTAAATTTAAGTTCTCTTTTAAGTAATATTTGAGATTTAAGCACTTAAATTTGCAGCCTTTAAAGAAAAATCCTGGCACTTATTTTACTTGTCACCCCTTTGATTTTCCCTCTGTTTTTATCGCCCCTAAAGTAGTAACGTGATGAGTTATCCTCAGTCTCCCCCAGAACCTCCTCCTGGCTGCACCCGAACTTATGCTAATTCTTCCAATCGTTAATTTCACGAAATATGCAAATAGTTAATTCAACTGAAAACTTTTCCGCCAATAACCACGATGACGAGACATAAAACGCAGACAGCCGAGCAGCCAACCGGGAGCTGGAAAAAAAAATCCCGGTCGGGTCCAAACCTTTTTCACATCTCAGCGATTCGATCGAATGACGAACCTGCGCATTTCGCATTGTTATTAAAAAATGAAAGAAAAAGAAGCGAAAGTCAAGCGGAAAATATCCTTGGCCCCGGCGGCATTATCTGCCTGACTGGCTAGGGTCTGGGGAGGGCAGGAAAAACTCAAATGGAAATGAAAATGAAAATGGGAAGGATATGGGATGGGATCCACAGCGATGGCCGACGACGAGACCCAATCGCTGTGAGAAATTATCATAAAAATCGCGCAAACTCCGTGCGTGACTTTAAAGTCAGCGACAGCATCCTTGGGGTGGCTGCCTTCCTTGCTTCCTTCATCGGTGGTGGCTGGCATCCTTTTTAATATTCCCGTCATACGCGTTGTCATTTTTGTTGTATTTGATTTTAATACGAATTTCACATTTTACAATCAAATTAATTGGTCACGCTGCCGCAGAATTACACCCGTCGAAAAGGGATACAAGGACACCCAGCCAGCCAGGCTTAAGCCAACAAACAAGTTCCAGAGTTTGCTAAGGGATGCATCCTCCTCTTGCTGGAGGAAAGGGATGGCCAAGGAACTTATTGTCTCTGGCAGTGCACGTGAGGCCCACGGAGCGTCGCTAATTTATGCAAATATTGACTCAGTCCCGGCCCTGTTCAATTAGTTCCGCGATATTTATTATTTTGTTCGAGGCGAATTTTGAATATTCAATTTCGCCCGATTCTCGCGTACAAAATGCCCAATTTCATGGCTGCCGCCTTGAGCCTCCAAATTAATTTGTAATTCGTTGGCAATTTGGCAGATGAATTATCCCCTGGCCATATTATCCACGCCCGTCCGACGCTAAATGCCTGGATTTATGTGCGACTATTTGCATATCGCCGAGAACTTATTCCCCAGAGTTCAACACTCTGATCCGATCTGATCGGATCGTATCCGACACGCCCCGTGTCATCATTTCATATTTCATCCGGCAATCGCCCGGCGGGCGGTCTTCCGTCAAATCGGCGGAGATTAAAGATGGCCAGAAGCGCTGGGCGGCCCCCATAAATCGCACGGATTCGGATTCCTCTTGAAAAGTTCAAAGTGAACTTGAGTAAATTTAGACATCGGCCAGCGTTTGATCAGCGGCAGCCGGATGATCACCAGGTCGGATCTAATGAAGATATATCGCAAATCGCAGCACGACACCAATCAAAACTGGAGGTGCTTGTTTAGGGCAGGAATTTTAGACCTCCAATATACGGTGGAGTTTCGAGGGGGAGCTAGGGGTTATTCAGATGGATTATTATAAATTAAGATATAAGGATGAGGTATAATTTAAGACTCCAGGGGTAGGGTTAATAATTTCTTTAGTAAAGTATAATTAATTTGCTTTGAACTCACTCAAAAAATGTAAGTAGAAACTAAAGTACTTTGTACTAATTTCGAAGGTATAAATCCTTCTAAGTAAGTTAAAAAAAGAAGTTAGAACCCTTTTTTCAATCAATATTCCAGTTGGTTATAGTAAATGCTAAAAATTATCCCCAAATCCAGTCGGACCCTGGCCATGTATCACCTTGTTTACTCTTGTTTGGGATGCATCGACACTCGGCTCCGATCGACAGCATAAACAAAGGCCCGTTGCAGATGAGAAACTACAAGTACGAGTCTCCACATTGCCCCACCGCCACTCCCTGGCTGCAGCACAGTTCAATAAAAAAGGAAAATAGACTCATAAATCAGCAGATTAATATTTTATGAAGTGTATTGTATGGCTCGGGCTCTGTCCGAATTGGAGAGCAAATCGAGCAAACAGAGTTCCTTGCCTGGGCGTATATATATTTTTTTTGGGGGTGGCGGGCTGACTTTCGAGGGCCTCGGAACAAACGACTTCCCTTTGTTTACCATAAATTCGTTAATAGACGCTGCCGCGTGTAAACAAATCACTTAAACATTTTCAAATTGACGCCTGACATGATTTTTTCGCTCCTCGAGGCGAGAGGAAGAGCGAGAGCAATCCACATCGATAGATGAATATTTATTTAGTTGTTGAAGTACGGGAAATATCACAAATTGTAAATCTACTTGTTGTTACATCGGATTTTCCTGTTACCTAGCCCCAGTCTCAGTCCCAGTCCCAGTCCCAATCCCGCCGGAGATGGCAAGTGGAAACTGGCTTGGTTCGGTGGCTCCGAAGTTCCGAATGCCGAGTGCCGGAGGTCCAGCTTGCATCGCAGCAATCAACTGCCAGTGGAGATGGGCGGAATATGGAGAGGAGAGGTGCTTTTCCGAGGTTGGAAAGAAGAGTCTGTGGGTCTAGCTAATAGGTCTTAAAAATTGCTTCCAGCCTATTATTTGAATCATTAATTTCGACCCAGAATAAGCCAATTAGAAAGGTACTTGGAGAGAACCTTCTTTGGTCTGCAATATATTATTTTTGAAGGAAACACCTTCTCCTAGATCCACCCTCGTTGCAATATATAAAAAAAAGGTTGCAGCTCTTGCAATTAGTAATCAAGCATCGAGCATCGCGACTGGCCGAGTGAGACATTGGCTCGCTTCAGATACAAGCACGAGCGGCGCGCCGCGGCGGGAGAAAGCAGCGACTACGAGTACGAGTATCTCGGGAGTGTCAGATACAAATGCGCATACGAGTACAGATACGAGTACGACAATCTGTCGGACGGAGTTTTATGAAAAGTTCAATTAATTAGCGCCGATTTTCCCCCATGCACACCCATAAATTTATAATCAATGCATGCATTTTGTGTGTGTCTCTTTTTTTTTACAACTGCTACTGCTGCCGAGGACGTCGCGCCGTCTGCCAGCTGCCAATACAATTCATTTGCGCCACATCACCTGGCAGCCAGCCCCCCTGCCCCCTTTTGGGGCAACCCCCTTTAGGAGCATCGATGGATGAAAACAAATTGTGGCCCTGCATCTCCGGCTTCAGTTCGGATTCTATTCCGTCTGACAGCACACGTTCCCTTGGCCTTTTTTATGTGTCTTCCTCGCCTCGTTGGGCTCTCGTTTTCTAGTCTCTTTTTCTCTGCTTCTTTTTATTTGTAAACAATAATTTTTTACAATATTCGGAGTCTGAGCTGCAGATGCATCTGCAGCATCAGCACTCCGCCATCTATCTTGTGGATACAACTGGCTCATACTCTATGCTGCAGTCTGTTTACGTTATTAAATTCGTTCTGCAATTGCCTCTAAGCACAAGGTAAATATCGTAAATTTAATGCATTCCGAATATCCAAATTTCGGGGCCCATTAACTAGGCTAAGTTATGTGCTTATGCTGCAATGGCTGATAATAATTTTATGATGGCTAAATGGGGGGAGTTTAAGAGGAGAAATATTTCCATGCTGAGGATAAGGAATGTACCTTAAATAAATAAAAACCCCAATCAAAATCCGCTTTCTAGTCACTTAACTATTTATCTAGAAAGTAGAAACTTCTACCTATATTCCAGAATTGCAATTGAAAATTCCTGGCCATATTCGGAAACCCATAAATATTTTTAATGCCTCGCTGGGAAAGCTAGTCGGCAATTGGTTACGCGTGTGATCACTTTTTATGGTTAACCGACAAATTGGCTTTATGAGTGGGTGCCTGGGCTACTTGCGGCTATTTAAATGTATATTTCCCTGCCCCCAAGTGGCACTAATTGGTATTGAAGACTAACCGCGGGCCGGCGGCGCCAGCGGCGGCTTCTGACAATTCCATCGGGTTCAGCGGATGAAGGGGCACCTCCAGGCAGGCGAACCACAAGATACACGCGATAAGTCAACGCGAGTCAGAGCTTTGACAATTATTATTGCTCAAGTGTCAGGGACAAGCAGCCACAAACATTGCCAAGTCGAAGGTATCCGTGAGATACGACCTGAGGCAGAGTGCACTGAAAAAGAAAGAAGTTAATGGGGAAATTCTAAAGGATAAGTGAACTATGACAATGCCAGGGAAGAACTTCTTTAATTGTTAACAGAAAACTTAGCTTGAAACATATTAAAATATGTTATCCATGTATTTATTATTAAATAAATTTATTTGCAACATTTTGTATTAAAATTGTAGCTTCCAACACCTTCTCAACTTCTACTTTGTACTCAGAATTAACCTCAATTATACTACATTTTATTCCCAGTGTATAAACTCCAACTCGACATGCGCATGCGCAGACGTTCTCGACATATTCGTGGTGTGATATGTCGCCTGACGCTGCCAGCACTGTTCTCACAGATTTCAATCACGTTTCTAATGATTTTTATGACGGAAAATTGAACCTTTATTTATCTATCTATCCATCTACCCATCCATCCGTCTATCTATATAGCTATCTATCGGATGTCTATCGGCTGAGCGATACCTGCATCGAGGTTTGCGGCTGTAATTTTAATTCGACTCTGTCGCCAATTGGCAGCCCATGTCTTTTTGGGGCTTATAACTTCTAATTGCGCCGGATAACTCTCGGCCTACCCATAAAGCAAAATTTGTATGGTTTGGATGGGTTGCGGGGGACTTAATTAATGGGTTTGCTTCTGCGCGAACGTGCTGGGAAATCGTCGCTTTATTTGCATGTTCGATTCGAAAATCCGGACGGGCCCGGGTGATTTGTGCCCCGGCCCGGTCATGGGAATTATTTCTGCAGCTTTATGCCACCTGAATATCAAATGGAATTTATAAATTATTAGTTTATTACAAGTCGTTCAAAGTGCCAGTCGAGTCCAGTGTCCGTTGTTCCCAGGCCGTATCGATCGAGGTGCTAATTTGTTTTATCGTCCACGGATCTCCGCCAGCGACATGAATTTGTTATGCCCCAAACCTCCCTCCGGACGGAGTTCTGCGTAATCCGAGCCTCTCCGAGCAACTGCCCTTTGTTGTTTCGATTCCCATCGTTGGCGGCGAATCTTATCGGCGATCGCAGAAACAAGTTCAGGCCAACAGCCATTCATATTGCGAATATCCATATTCAACGAATATGAAAACAAGTCTCGCTAGCATTTACTTAGCCAAGCTAATCATCGTTTGAAGCCTGTGACTCATGCTAGAGAATATATTAATTATTTGCAAAACTATTAAAAATAAATTAAATACACTTTCGATTTAAATAAGGGTTTCCTTCTCTTATAGAGAGATGTTTCTCTCCTCAAGTTCTTCTCTTAACCCTTCAGACTTTGACAAATTTCAATATGTAAGGCACCTTTGGATGCACAGGCATCTGTCTATCGGAACTCTTATCAGCCTGCGTAGTCCGGCTTACCTGCCCGTTTAACTCATTTCATTTGGGCCCTGCCTCTGTCCTTCTCTTTCTGCCCACAGACTGTAGAGTCTGGAAGTCAGTTGGTCATCCTGTGTGAGTGGGACATGCGTCATCTTTGGCGACATTGTCCAGACGAGGGACGGGCTATAAAAAGGCAGCAGCAGCGGCAGCAAGGCCATGGACGCATTCGGGATCATCTGGGTGTCTCCGCTCTGTGTCGCCTTATCAATATTTTCCGTCAAGTAATTTATTGTATTTTTGGTCGCTGCTTCCTTGTAGACCGTCCTTCGGGCCAAAGCCGAAACAAAATATTTAAAGAAATTCACTTTAAATCAAAAAAATATATTTTTTAAATTTGCCCAGCCTTAATTATGGTTTGAGAGTTTAAAATATATTATTCCTACATGACATTTAATTTAATATTAAAATCTACACAATTAATCCCTATTTAAATATAACTTTCCCCAGTGTATTTAACTGAATATTCCAACCTAGCCTACAGCAAGTGCATCCACACAAAGTACCAGTGTGTGTTTGTGGACATTTGCTTTATGTCTTGTCACATTTTATGGCCATGGCCCAGAGCCGCCGCCTTATGGCATCGATTTTTATTATTTTTCCCTGGATAAAATAAATATTTAACCATTTTATGATTAGTCGGGCGATCGAGGAGGGCTTGTGCCCCTTGGGCCCCATTGTCTGGGCCAGTGTTTTTTAATGCACTTTTAAAGAACCTCAAATTTAATAGACTCAAAGTTGGACTCGGACTCACAGCAGTTAGATGGAGTTGAGCGATACCAAGGCCTGGGCGATGTTAGAGACAAATGCCAGCGCCCTAATGGCCGACCGACCCCTTGTCGTCGCCTTGGCCGGGTGTTAATGTTACCAAAACATTTCTGGAGGCATAAAACAAACTCTTTTCATTGTTTTCAATTAAGAAAGTTAATTATTTGATTATTATCAGCATTAATTGCACACGGCTTCAGTTTCTTTATTCATTCTGATTTATTTCCATTCCTCCACTTTGCATTTCGAGGTATATATACTTATGTATATATTTGAATGCCTGTGCCTAGATGGTTGCATTGATTTCTGTCTTTCCCTTTCCCTTTGATATATGGCTTTTACATGGAAATTGGGGCCAAAACTCGTAAAAGAGCCCTCACCTCTCGGCTGATGAGATTGACAGGGCCTAGACTCACAATTTTCGGCATTCATTCGATGGTTTATTGCCTAAAACAATGTATTAATTGGTAATTCGAGGTTCTTTCATTAGCTTTCAATGAAAAGCAAACCGAGGCTCTTAAAACTCCACTTAATAGTGATTACAATTCTTGGGAAATTTAATAATAAGAAACCTAAGCATTTATTTAAAGTCCAAAGAATTACTGTATATTAAATATATGTTTTAATAGATTTTAGCAATTATAATTGGGTGAATACTCCTTTTATAAAGCTCGAAATATTCTGTAGAATGCGTTAAAAAACTTTTATAACTCCTTATGCTGTTTCTGAACAAAGTTCCTGGCAATCTGTGCTAAGCTTCTCTCCTGCCGAGAGCCACTTGCCACCCCTT
Source organism: Drosophila asahinai (assembly GCA_008042795.1). Taxonomy (NCBI): domain Eukaryota; kingdom Metazoa; phylum Arthropoda; class Insecta; order Diptera; family Drosophilidae; genus Drosophila; species Drosophila asahinai. Next base: position 125,345 of record VNJZ01004406.1, on the reverse strand, counting down.
GGGCGATATTTCACTTGCTGCCGAACAATTTGTCATAATCATAAATCATTTCTGAGCGCTAAATCCAGCGCCTAATGCAACCCACAGGAACACCAGCAGCCAGGAGCAAAAGGTCTGGACGGAATCACCGCATATTTCACAGCAGGATATTGGCCTCTAAATTGCCCCGCAAAACATAACGCTTTCAGGGAGTCGCAGGCGGTGTTCCCGGAAGTCAGCTTTCGTCCTTGGTGCGTGTATATGATTTTCAATTATATGAAGCACCGCACAAAAGTTGTTTGCACATATGTCGTATCTCATCAAATTATTTGCCAGGACACAGCGAGGCGCATCCTTTTGTGTCCTTGGTGTCCGCCCCCGTGGCTCATTTAGTGGTGACAAAGTTTCACTGAAACTCCTGCAAATGTGCAAGGTTCGCCGGCCAAAAGTTCAACGGGGGTTCACAGGATTTTACCCGAAAAAATAAAAGTCTGCAGATGCAGGAGGAGGTGCAAAAGGAGGACAGACACAATTCAATTAATTGTGACAAATAATTTATGAAACTGCTTACATGTGTGTGCGGGTGACGAGCATAAAAATGAAAAATCCATGTATCAAGGCGGATAAATGAAGGATATGACAAGCATTTCCAATTTGACGCTGATGCGCAGTCCTTGGGGTAGTTTCCGAGTTGGGAGATCCGAGTTCCGAGTTCCTTGTCATTTAACCCCTTTTAAGTCCTGCATATCCTGCAGTAAGCTGAATGGCATCTGAGCTTGTTTCGCACTTCAAAGCTGTCATCGATGCAGAGATTTCTTTATGTCCTTTGTGGAGATTCACCCAAAACCAATAACTGGTTGGAGGCAAATATAATTTTTTTGGGATAAAGACTTTAAGGGGATATCAAATAAGGAGAGGGAAAAAATATTAATATATTTAAAAGGGTTTTAGAGTAATAGATGCTTTAAGAAATAGTAATTCGAGAATGTTGCTGGGGAATCGACTTAAAATATATCTCTAAATATTTCCCACAATGCTTAAAGAACATTTAAATATTTTCTAAAAAAAAAGGAAACTACTTCAAAAACCAAAGCTCAGTACCAGCTCGGCTTTAATAAACTAACCCTTTGATAAAGAGACAATTCCCACCAGTTTCAGATTCTCAAATCCAAACGCCCTTAACTGCTCTCGTTCTCAGCTGTTGAAAATCTCCTTATGACATATTTTGATATTTATTTATTATCTTGTCACTGTGATTTTCGAGAGCATAAGCCACCCCTGCTCGGATTTTTAGGGCGGCGCTCACTTGTCGCGTGTCGAGCAGAAACAAAGCAAACAAAGAGCTGTCAGCAAGTGCTCTCGAGTACATTCTTTTTCCATAAAATATATTTTTTTTAAATACACTTGAGCAAAATTAAATGCACACTTATGTCGTAAAAAAAAGGGGACAGGGAAGCCTCAATAGATAGGCGTTGAAATTATGGCGAATTGACGAAGCGCACACAAGTGGATTCCGGGCTAGAGTCCCTTTGTCAGTGCAAATATTTGACCAGATGCGACACCATGGGTCCTGCGCCAGGATAGCTTCCGCTCGGGATTCACTTAATTTTTTATGACATCCATGTGGGGGATCAGAGAGGATTTGGCAAGTTCGATGTTTTGGAAATTGCTTGCCAGCGTCCAAGAGGGCCTGCTTAGCTGCAGGAAATATGAGCGAAAGTATCTATGAGATACGATACGAGAGATAGCTCGATGGCTGCCTTCTTGTTACTAGGCTTATTTCGATAATTTATGGTTGTGCACGGGCAGAAATAATATAGGTATTAAATCAAGGGAGTTTTACCAAAAATCTATTGGAAAAAAAATTAGAAAGATAACTAATATTAAAGATTAACTTATGGAAGAGCATAAATATTCGAGATATTGATTTTCTACAAAGTTAAAGCATATTTTGAGCTTAAGAAAATTATGTTCATCTACCTAAACAATTTAATAATTATATAAGATATTTTAAGAATTTTTACCTCAGTGCAGTTGCTCGACTCCAGCTTTAATTCGAGGTAAACTTAGAGCCTTTCCCTGGTTTCCATCTCCCCTTAAATAGAGAACATTTCCGAGCTGAGCTGCGTGCCAGGTAATCTAATGAGTTGGGCGCTCAATTAGCTTCAAGGAGCACGAAACCCGGCGAATTATTGGGCAGGAAAAATGCTTTCACCCAATGGCAATTAGCCGGATTGCTTTATATTTCATGCCGCAGCGTCATCATCATTTATGAGCAGCCAGACGGAGTCAGCTTCCGCCCCAAAAACTAATTGAATTTTGACGTTGGTCCGTTCATCATTAGTCCTGGCGGCATGCAAAAAAAAAGGATACTTAACGCAAATGACTCGAATTTGTCAGACGCTCTCCGACAGATACATCCACAAATGACTGCAATAACTGCAATCGCAGAGAGGCGGAGTTACGGGGGTCGGTCTGCTAATTTCCTGCCGCGAGTCGTTGGGGAAAAAGCTTCAGGGACGCTTTTCTTTCCCTGCCAGTGCTTTACTTTTTTCCCTGTGTCTCTGTGTGTGTGTGTGTGTGTGCGCGGAAATGCCGAAAGTGCATCTGATTTATGTGCGTTGCAAACTTTCAACTTTGCTACGATTTCGTTTCGATAGTCGGGGTCACCACGCGCACAGATACACAGTGAGCCACGTGAGGGAGATGCAGAGAGAGAAATAAGAGGTATTTGTAAAGATTTTGTAAAAATAGAAAGAGCCTTAAAGTTCTCAGAGATCTTTGTGAACTAAAATTTATTTTAACTTGGTTTCCAAATAAAATGTGTTCATTAAATATTTGAATAGCAAGGTCTAACTCTTTTAAGTGGAAAAATATCTACAAAATATCCCCTATCTTTACCAATTTCCCTTACATTTTCTCCCAGTGTACACGCACGGCAGGCGAACAATGGAAGCAACAAAGAGGAACACGAATGGCGAGCCAAAAGTTGGCGTTAAAACTAAAATTCCATAAATTAAACCTGGCTACTGGAAAACAGGACGGTGGGTGGAAATAAAAGTTTTCCTTTTACCCTCGCCTCGGTGATAAATCACAGATCTTTTTACATAAATTTATGCTTTGCCATTTGCTGCGGGAAATCCTCCCCCCACCCCCCTGAATTTTCCCGAGCTGGCTTCACCTTGGTCCTGGGCTAATGGCCGGCACTTGGGTGGTGGGGGCGGTGGCCCGGCCAGTGGGCGGTGGTCCTTCGGTGGTCCTGCTAAGTGCACGCTATGCCCACACAGATACACACATAGAGGCAACCTGCTTATCGCCAAAAATATGAAAACTACCTTTTTCGAATGGGCGGACGTGGCGGCGAAATCGCCGGGCCAAAGGATATGGCGCACTTAGGCGGCCAGGACCCCGGCACAGTCCGCTGCTCCTTGTGTAAGTTTTGGCCCAACACGCTTGATAAAGAAGGAGCTGCATAAAAAGTTTCAACTGCAAACGAAAACTTTTGACCTTTACGAGTATGTGCCAACGAAAGGGGCATGTACTTTCACACACATGTATATATGTAGTTTTTGGAATATATACAGTAGGTATCACAGCCATATGAATATTTATAGTTGACTCACTCCATAAGAATATATTCTATCAAAGGTTCTGTTTTATTTAAAATAAATTTGCTTAGCTTAAAAAAATGCAAGTCTATAGCATTTAAATATTTCAAGAAGTGCATAGTATTCTGTAAGGCCAAGATTTAGTTTCTTTATATATTACAAGATATTGTTAAGAAATACTCTAGCCCATACATTTTCCTTATAAATATATACCCCACTGTACTTTATAACCTCACACAAACTGCCAGCATATGTGCAAACATTTGTGTGTATATAAAAATGTATAAGCTGCACTTTCTTCATATCCTGATGCTAGTTTGCGCTGAGTTTGCAATGCGTTTCCTTTTTTCTTTATTTTTGTAAACTTTAAGAACTAGTGGGTTGAGGAGAAAGGATGAGAAAATACTTTTCCACATGACTGTTTGAGCTCGTATTCCTATTTATCAAGACTCAGCAGAACAGGACCTGAACCGGAAGTTGTAAGGTCTATTTTTAAATAAATTATATAATTTCATAATTGATAATTCTCTTTATAAAAATTTACATTTAACTTAACTATATATATCCAATAATATTTTTAATTCTTGATATCGTAATAATCCCAACAATTACTTGTATGCTTCCCCACAATCAATTGCCTGATGTATAAATTATATATGTTTTTTCTTAGTGATTAAATAAGATTGCTTTTCACGATTCTTAAATTATATAATAACGAGCTTAAATCTCTGAGCCTGCACTGATTCTCCAGATTCTCCAGCCAGAGCTGCTAGCCCCTCCTCGCTCCTAATTGAGGAACATCGCCGCAGAATGGAGCCCAAATTGGAGGCCAATGCAAATGCATCCGCGACCACCTGCAGCCGGATCTTCTTGGTGGCCAACCGGTGGCAGCTGGTCGCCAGCTCCAGGAACTACGTCCAGTTGAGATCATAAAAAAAAAGCTGGCTGGGATGGATGCACTTCGGGGCCGGGCCGGGCCGGGAATAAAGTCGTAAATAAGTGAGCCTAGAAAATGTCGTCGGCGCTGTCTGCAGTTGTACTTGGAGCTGATGTTGGGGCTGCGGACGGCGCTTCGTGTCCGCATTTTGGTATTCAAATGAGTCTAAATGAGTCTACACGACGTGGCCAACTGTTTTCGCATTTTACTTTTTCATTTATTTATTTTTATTTATGCTGGCTCACTGACTTGCTGGCCGGCTAGCTGCTGCTGCTGCTGCTGCTTCTTGGCTCGCATATTTCATGAATCAAGTCGCCGCTGGTAGCGTGTGTGAAATGCGCGACGTTTGTTTAATTTATATGTGAATGCGCACGCGCAGAGTCCGCTCGCTCAAAGGTAGCAACACGCAATGTCCAAATATTTTGCATATTTTTTATTCGCTTTCCAATGCCCCCCGAGATATATTTATGGCCCACGCTCGCCGTAAACTAGATCACTTTGATGATCTAACTGCGGATCGGTTCGGATCGGATCGGATCGAATCGAGGAGCTGCACTACCAGTTGCAGTTGGAACTGGAGCTAGAGTTGGCTCTAAAGCTGGAGCTGGAGCTGGAGGACCCACCTAGTGGCTGTCGCCGCCAGCTCCACCCGTTGGTGGTGGCCTCCTGGCGCCGTTTTCGCGGTACGAGAGCCCTGTTTCGGGTGGAAGTCGTGACTAATTACAGAAATTAAAACGCTGTAATTTAATTATGTATCTGCGATTTGTTATCGGCTCTGGCGTCGGCCGTCTCAGTTTGCCCCAGCTCTACACTATCGCCGTATCAAAGTCAATATGCATCAGTACAGTGGAAGAATAATTGGGGAACTATTAAATCATTTAGCTTAAGAATTAAATTAACAGAAAATAATGGCCTAAGAAATAATTTATTTACTCTGCTGCACTAGAATTCCCTGTTATTTGTGGGATATCAGTAATACTTTGAATGCGAATTTCCCTTATGTTTTATAAATTTTATTTCATAGTAAATAACTTTAACCTTAAAAAATATATTATTATTTATTAGTTCTTTTTTCGAATAAATTATTTTCGTAGCCAAATTTCTTCTAATATTTTTGTAACCACTTTAAAAATATATAGATATCTTCATATTACTCTTTTAAAAATGACCAAGCTCCCCTAATTTTTCCTAGTGTCTCCCCAAAGCCAGGGATATCTCGGGGGTGTTCTCCAATGAACTCCAACTGACTCAATCCAGCAGGAAAGCAGCGCAGCAAGAGGTGGACAAAGTGCAATTCATTTGGCCAAATACAAATGCAGGAAAGTTCACAAAAGCCCAACAAAAAATAGAAAAAATCGAACAAAAATAGAAACACAAACGTAAAACATTGGAAAAAAGTCAGCGGACACTGGGCATTGAATCGGAGATAGATCCTGACTTGGACCTGGCAAATCGAGGTGGGAGTCTCTCCGTAGGAGGCAGTCCCAGTTGGCGGTGTTGGCGTTCCCTCCAGCTCCAGCTCCATCGCTCCATCGATATGCACTGATTTCCATATTCAAACGATTTCGGTTTGTTCAGTCTGCCATCCAGTGGCGGATATGGAAGCCAAGACTAAGCGACCTGGCCAAGTTGGCTTGTTAGATAAAATGGGAAACAAATTTGCGCAGCGATTAAAGTTTGAGATACGAGAAATAGGAGCTTACTTTTAATATGGTTATGGAGATATTTTAGTTAATAAATTTAAGGAAATTTTAATTACCTAAAGTATACTAAAAGGTATTATTTCCAAACCAAAACAGACAAGTAGCCACAGTAATTTGCATTACTTTTAGGCCTTTAACACGAGTAACTTTACGATTTCTTGTCAGAGTCTATTTCGATTTAACCAATTCGGTTGCAATTTTCTTTTAGAGAAAAACAAGCTTTACAGTTCTTTGAATTACTGCTGACATGAATCAAATTATTAAGGGCACTGACCATACAGATTCATGTTGAATCCATCCCAAATTCCCGACCATGTTTTGCCCCATAATATTTACCAAATCATTTAATGGTAATTGAAAACTATTTCCAACGATAATGAAGCGAATTCGATGAAAAGCGAAAATTGCTGCAGCTGCCATAATGAAAACAAACAAGAATTTCGCTCAGGGCAATAAAAATCGGTGCACCGATCGCCCAGAACATCTATATATCGGATATTCTGCCAGCGATGGAGTGCAATTTAAATTGTATATTTGGTTGGATTGCGTTTCAAAATGGAATGCGTCTTGGGCTGGAGGTTTTTGACAGCGATTTCGATTCGGATTCGGACTCGTATTCGGATTCGGATTCGGATACGGCAAGTGCCATTAGGTTAAAGCTGAAGGTTTCTATATGGGTTGGCCGCAGGGATGTTTGCATATGTTATGTATGCATGGCTATGGAATTAGCTAGAAAAAATTCGTAGAACTGGGCAGGCGAGGATTTTGCAATTTGTGAATGAAACGCAAAGTGGAAAATTTCTGAATTAAATTCTTTTCGGGCTGTCCATTTGCATGGAAAGCAGTGTCCACTTGACGACGGCTGCTAATGCAAATGCGATGCCACTTTCCGAGAATCGATTGACAATCTTTTTTTTTTCGGGCTGCCTAATGCATCTCATTTCGCTCAAACTGAGCATTTCGAGGGTCCAGCAAAGACTCTTGGCATCATTTTGGTGCATTGTTGATGGAGTCGGTAAATCAATAAATAGGCATTTCTATGAATTAGGCCAATTGCTGATTGTGTAAAGAAATTAGCTCATTTCTTGAATTTTCATTAAACAGGAAGTTATTTAAGTCATTTTATAGAGATATTTATTACACTTTTCATGGGAAAATTTATCCCATGTATGTTTTGATTTTAAATAAATTAATATGGAGCTAAGACACTAATTTAAAAGACACCTTAAGTATTTATCTCTTATTATTATTAATTTAAAATGTATTAGAAATCGTAAAACTAACAGAAAACACTCGTATATCCAAATGGAAAATGTTACACATAACCCAGGTCCCAGGGGAGGCACAGCCTGACACTGGCCAGCGGCAGCGGAAAAACAAACAAACTCCAATCACGTTTCTCAAAGCGGCCAAAGCCGAAACGAGACTCATAAGAGCGCGAAACATTTTGTTGTTATTTTGTAGTTGACACCCGAAAAGCGCGAGCAGCCCCTGCCTCCACCTCAGCCCAAGCACCACCTTCCAACTGCTCTCACCTGAGCCTACACACAGAGAGACTCGCACCTGTGCAGCCGACGACGGTCGCCAGTCGTGGACTAGTCTACCTGGGCTAGACTTACACTGCCATCGAGTGGCTGCAAAAAATAATAATTACCACAAATTTTAATTAAGAAATTAATGATACAAAATCTGTAGTATTTTTCCTATATCTCTAAACCCTAATAAGCCTTCTCATTTCTTTCTTTTCTATTTTAAATTCTTAACCCCTTAAATATTTCTAGCAGTGCATTTCCCAGAGCGGTTCATTGTATCTCTGCAATGGCAGACAAATGTTTTGCAGTGTTTCGGGCCAATTCAATGAATTTTCGGCTAACTGTTGATGTTGCGGTTATTTTCCAGCCTCGGTTCGCATCAATTAAGAGGTGTGCACGGGCCGAGTCAATTAAGCTGCCGGCATTTTGGCCTGATGCAAGGGATTCCCCGCGAATCCCGCCACATCAAGACCCCTCTTCCTCTTTGGCTAGACAGACATCTTCCATAATGCCGCACGATTGCCGATAATCGCTTGAGATTCCCCCCTCAGCCAGTCACCATTTTGGCCGTTGATGTAGCTGACTGCTAGTTGCTACATACACTCAGAAATTAATTCTAAGCTTACTAGAAAATATATAAATAGATATTTAATGTTTAGAAAAAATTTACAAAGAAATGTAATTTAAAATTTCTCAAAAAAAGGTTATATTTTTTACCAAGAATTAATATATAAATAAAGAATAGGGATTAAATTCAAAATTAAATAGTATATAATACCTTCATACCTTTCTTATACATATTATAATTCCCAAGTGGCATGCCACTTAAATGTTAGTATTTGTAATCTGTGTTTAATCAATTCTTAATGCTATAAAAATTGCTAATATATTAAAATACTCTTAAAACAAACTTTAAAGAAATATATTAAAATTTAAAAAATAGTAAACATTTAGAAAACATTTTCCTAATGTACATTTTTCTCCCAGTGCACTTGCTGTTGCCGGTTGTTGGCAATTTGCTGCAGCAATTCATAATAACTGGGCCCGCTACCACCCACAGGGCGGTTGTTAGACCACAGGAGGAGCGGGGGCAATCAGACCCAAGCCACCAGGGTTGCCAGTGCTCTCCGTTCGCTGTTCCCCATCCCCGTTGCCCCGTTGCCCCTTTCCCCCTGACAAAATGGAGTTCGCGTCGTCGACTCCAATCGAGGCGAGTCATAGAAAATTGCTGCAATTTTATATTTACAGCAATTGGGCGCAAATGCGGCCGGGGGAGCGAGCGAGACGGGCGGAAAAAGCACAGGCAAATGTAAAAACATGAACTTAAAAATACATAATTGCATATTCCACCCGGGACCAACCGACCAGGCGTCCAACCAAGCGATTGGGCCAACGTTTGCTGCCCCCCCCAGTATCTGCCCCGCACTGGGTTTCCGATCCCAAGCCCAAGTTGGACACACAGAAAACTCGGAGCTGACAAACAACCAAACACTCATACGTCACGTTGATTGGAAATGCGGCACAGTGGGATCAGATTTAAGGAAATGGGAGTGATATATAGGGCTTAAGTTTAATACTTTGGGTAATATAAGTAAAATTTAAAGTATTATAAATAGAAAACATTATTAAATATAAGAGCATTACATTTGATTAACTTTTTAAAAACAATGCCAATTCTATAATTAATTTAATACCTTTAATACCAGATTATTTTTAAAACAGACCTTTAAAAAAATATACCATAATTATAATTAATTTTTTAATATTATTTAGGGGTTTCCCTTCCCCAAATAATATGTAAAATTTGTATTATTTGTAATAAAATATAAAAACTGATGTATAAAAATTGTGCTTGTCTTTGACAATATCTTTTGGGTGTTTTTTTTGAATATTTCTGACTTTATCCTTTTGTTAAGTCAACCAAATATGTTTCTAAAATATTTAGAAACTAAATAAATATGATAAAAAACTTCTCTTTATTTAGTTTTCTTGTACCAACAACTATTTAGCAGAAAAATAATTCAAGCACACTTTATTTATATTCAAAATTCTCTTTTTAGATAAATAACTTTACCCGGAATCATAATAAATATTCGTATTTGTTGTGATTTCCATAAATTCTGTTGCAAGTAAATGGCCCCAATGTCCTGCAAATGATTTGACGTAGCGGAAGGCGGCCCACTGACTGTAAATTCAAATTATACATACACAAAAAAAAACACACCGAGAAAAGTTAGGAAAAACAACCTCAAAAGCACATGAACACTCTTCGGCTGCCGCCGCCGCCGCTTCTCCTCCTTTCGAGGGGCGAGGAAGACGAAATAAAATAGCAAAACGTTTTGCATCCGCAAGAGCGGCAAACAAAAAAAAAAATCAAAAAAGAATACAAGAAATAAAAATAACAGCAAGAGCAACAGCAACGGAGAAGAAACAAAATCGAGGCAAATTTCATGACAGGCAAGTAATTTTGTTGTGATTTTTTGATTTGACCCAAACACTCGCCTTCGAACGAAAAAAAAAAGCACACCAACCAACACACATGCAAGTCGGGTTGAAACGTGCAATTTGTATTTGTGGGCCCCCCCAACCCATTTCCCCCATTTCCCCATTTCCAGCGATTTTCCAGCACTCTTTTCCATCCGTATCTCCCGAACAAAACGGCAATTATGCCGCGTTCCTGCTCCCAAAACGGGGGGAAATATATTTGAAGCGCTTAGATTTGGACAGTGGGTGGCAGGAGTTGACTGGATTGGATTGATTGGAGCTGGGTCGGGTCGGACCGGGTTCGGATTGGGTCTTTGTCCCGTTGATTTACAGCGCAGCACAAAACGATGAATCGATGATTCCGCCATGAGAAATTAGATCGACTCGCCGGCAAACTCATCATCAGCAGCAGCGTTGGCAACGTTGCTTGGCCCCAAAGCACACACCGCAGACACAGCATTGCCAACATCAACTAGAAATAAACAAATCAAGGACTTGATGCAGAATAAAAAAGTATTAATCTTTGATACTCTAAACAAATTTTAAAATAAAATAGAAAACAAAATAATATAATTTAATTCTTCATACTAAGATCCATTGAAACACCTATTGAACTTAATGTATACTTAAATATTAATCTATTTTGTACTTATGTATATTCGTAGAAAAAATACACCAAGACCCCATAGATCCTTTAATAAACATATTTCTCTATAATATCATTACTAAACCCATATAAAGTATTACCAAAACTGTGTTAACCCTTGCTCAGAGCATAACGAGCTGTGCTGGGATTGAAATTTTGAAAATTGCTGCTGGGATTCCGGGATTGTTGTTTGTGTGTCCCCTCCACTTTGGCCCACCTCCTCTGTATCGGGAGTATAAACTGTAGTAATTTTCTACTTGGCTCTCCGCCCTGAGCTGCGTTGGGCTGCCGCCTGGCAAAAATTGGTTTGAAAGTTGACTCGCTCTTTGGTGTTTTTCCATGTAATCGCATGGCCATTCCCGCACCACCCACCGAAGGGGTAAGCAGCCAAGCAGTAAATCGCGCTGACTGCTGCAAATGTCCGGCATCGGCATCATCCCGCTTAGAATTCCCAACCCGGAGTTCTCCGCTTCGCTCTGTTTTGTTCTGTTTCAGCTCCACGCCCCGGAGGCAGGGCCGATCGGCCCCGATTAATGCCTCATCATTTGGGAAAGCGGAAAAGCGGGAAAAGCAACGCAAATTATCCGACTCCGAGCTCGACTTGGACTCCGACAAGGCGTGCCAGTCAAGTCAATCGCCTTCGATTGTCTCGACGACTGATGGGATGTGTGAGTTTGTGTGTGGAGGTCCCAGGTCTCATTTGTCCTAATGGCTGCCAGGATGCGTGTGAACTCCGTTCCCCTCCAGCAAGATGGGTCCATTCATTGGCTCCTTGTTGATCATATTTTACTGAGAGGAAAGTGTCTGGGATTCATTCCTTTCCATTTTATATCAATACTGCTAGCCAAAATTCAACAGAAGGCTTCTGTTGTCTCCGCTAATCCTGGTTTCAGTGTCCAAAAAGTGTGCTAAGGCAACCGCAAGACTAAATCAAATAAGCCGCAAAAATATCATACAAATAACACAGACAGAGACTGGCAGACATGCCTATCATAAGGCCAATTAATCTGGCAAATGCAATATTATGATGGTGTCGATTACCCAAGCAGACAGCCACGAGCCACCGACACGTGACCGGGCTTGGACATAGCTTCTCCTTCGAGAGGACTTTGCTCCAGCGAAACCTGGCTGTCAGCTAATCCCGTGCATAATGTTGCCTAAATGCGAACGCATGTCAAACTCAGCCCGGGTCTGAAGTCTGAATAGGTTTTACAGGGAAAAATATTATGTTTGTGATAAACAATAAATAATCTAAATAGATCTACATATAATTTTATATTATTTAAAGCCTTCAAGATTTAGAAATAAATTTAAGAAATTCTTTTTTGTAAGAAATTAAAATCTTTTTATCTGATATTCTCCCTCTCTATTTCTTTGCGTGCACTCCTTGCCGAGTTGGGTTCTTCAGAAGCGTCTCCGAACTGCCGATCTCTGGCAGACTTCTCTCCAAATCTGCCGACGTCAAAATGCTGGGGAGACCAACTCGGGACCAACTCTTTCGGTCTCCTCAGAGCGGCCAGAGCGGCGGCTCAAACGGAGGCCGCCATTGTGTGTCGGGGCCAAATGATGTGCCAAACTGACACTTGCCGATACACAGATACGGCCACTCAAACACCATTAAGGCGGGCGTTGCATCGCGGGGTGGGGCTATATAGCCATATAGCCATATATCGGGGACATCAGGGCTTCATGGCTTTGGGGGAGCTCTGAGCTGCTGGCATATTCCTGTTGATATTTGCCGGAATGATTGTTAGTTTTATTTTTATTTTGTGACAATTTCAGCAGCAACAGCAGGAAATAATAAAAATGCAAACAAATCGTTAGATTTTCCTATTCAAGTGTTTTTCACCACCTCACCTCCCTCCCATCTGGCAGTGGTTGTTGTTGGTGTTGTTATTGCCTTTTGTTGCTCGTGTCGATGTTGCTGGTGTCGTTGGGCATGTTGTTTAGAGTCACAGTGGGGTGAAATGGAGGAGACTTAGGTTGAAATGGGAAACTAGTTTATACAGGTATTAAAAGAAATATTTTTAGATATATATATTGAAAGTAATAAAGGTATATCCCTTTATAATAAATTTAATAAGATTTACATTGTAGAAAAAAAGCTAAGGCAACTAGCTTAGCACTAAAATTCCCAAGGTTAAATTCTTATAGGGACTTATTTGCTTAAAGAAACCGGTCTTGTTAACAACATATTTTCATTTAAATAAAAGCTTACAAACCAATGTCTTAGGTTTTTATATATCTTCCCAATGTAAACGAAACTGACTGAACCCTTCAACTTAAAAACAATATTATTATAATTACTTGCATCATATCTCTGAGCTGAAATCAGCCTGGCAAAAGCGATTTACATTTAATGTGACGACAGCAAAGCATTACAAAGATAAATGGAATTAATTCTGGAATTTCCATGTCAGCTTTGAATTCAATAACAACTTCAGTACATTTTTAGTTATCGATCGGCGAATTCAAAGCGAACGGAAGCAATCAAAATGCGATCGAGGAATCGTTCATCAAAGGCTCGGGACAAAAGCGAAACGGGAAGCGACGAGTAATTAGCTAAACAAAAAATAAAGGTTCATAAATTCCAAATTTAATTTATAAGCAAAATAAGCCGTATTCAGCCCATGGTAGCCGTTGGTGATGATGACGTTGGAAGCTGCGCGATATCAGAGGCTGAGACGATGGACCCGGAGCTGAGAACCGAACTGAAGCTGAAGCCCGGGCAATTTGTGCAATTTTTCTTGTTTAGATTGTTTTCGGTGTTTGCGTTGTCGCCGGGACTGTGCCGGGACTGTGCTGTGTGTGTGTGTGTTTGGTTTTATGCCTGCGATAAGCCCGCACACTGCCCATAACCATTCTCATATTATTTGTAAGGATTTTTGCATTTATTGCCAGCGCTTTCAAGGATTTGCCTGGCTTCCAAACCCAAACAGACCGAGGGACCCAAGCCCCAAACCCAATCCCGATCCGAATATGGCTGCAGTAGTTATCTTAATAGTTATCAGCCGATTGTTGTTGCTGCAGTTAGTGCGTGGAGCGGCCACTTTATTCGCCAGTTAAATTTGATGCCATTTAACGGCTGCGGCAATGGAGACGTTTTGCCCTCTCGTGCCGTAAATCCATTAAATTGCCCCAAATTAAACTAAACTAAAATAAGCCGGGAAAAAGGAGAGCCGCTTGGGGATGTGTGATGATAAAACAGTGTTGAAAACTTGTAAATAAACTGCCCGGAATGGGAGCAACAGCAATTACACGCCCCGGAATTATGTACAATAACTCAACTCGAACTCCAACCCTCCGAGGAACGGCAAGGGTTGTGTGTGAGTCCTAAGAATGCATCTTTAAGGTGCCCGCTGACAGATACAGGGACTACCTACAGCAGATCATATCCTGCGCTGACAGAGTGATGGAAGGATACGCAGTTATTCCCCCATTCCGCGATGACAGCTTGTCAGTTGACAATCAGCAGCAAGTTGGCATATTAGCCGTGTTAATTACTCACCGAAGACGGCATAGCTGTGTCATGTATCGGGCGGTTAAGTAGAGCAGATGTTGTCGGAGTAAGTAAAAATATTCATGGGGTAACTTAATATATCATGCAACTACATTTTCTCAGCTTGATTTTAAGTATATTTTAAAATATTTAATTTTCTTACACGTTCCAAGCCCTTTTCTGTTTATTTTCACCTCTAAAAAATACATATATAAATATCCCAGGAATCTATTAAAATGCAAATTCATTTTCTTAGCTTGATTTATTTAAATTATTATTATATTTATTCCTACACTTTCTAAGCCCTATTTTTTATTTATTTTCATCTCTAAAAAGTAAAAATAAAATCTCAGTAAGTAGCATTCCATTGTTTTATAACCCACCTGGGCCAATGTAAATGACATTTCCAAATCAAAACCAGTTCAAACATCCATCAACCGGCAGCGGTGGAGAGTGGCACAAAAAGCAAATGAGCCACCAAAACATATGGCTTTTTATATTTTGTTAACCAAAGACAAAGCACACACACTCAGAACTCAGCGGGTGTCCGTCATTAAAAAGATGACAAAGCGATGTCAACAAGAAATTTTTTGATTAACGACTAAAATGCCAGAGAGCAGCCGCCAAGCGATCGGGCGCTGCGATCGAAGTGGACTCGGAATGGAGACAACACATATCCAAAAAGTAAGTTAACCAGAAAAAAACCCCAGAGAAAAAAGCTAACGATAAAAAACCCGACGAAACCAGGCAGCAAAAATTTGTTGAAGGTAAAATATCAATTTAAAAGGCCATAAAAATATTTCATTGCTATGGATCAGATCAGGCCCTGGTCGGCAGTCGGCGCGGATCGGCTCTCGTCGATATTCTGTTTCGATTTCGAATTAAAAGATTATGACGATAATAAACTTGACTAATCATTTTTATTACAGCCCAGCGCGCCATCTGTTACCACGAAAAATCGGAAATCTCGGAAATCTCGTTTTCTCGGTTCGATTTTTTCCCAGAATCCCCGCCGATCGAGATAGGTCTCCCCTCCCGAAAGAAAAACTCCAAGATGGTTTATTAATTTTTCATAACTTAAATACATATATTTATTTGTTCTTCTCAATAGGTTTTAATTTTATTTTTGTTTTGTTTCTTGTTTGGGCTGCGTAATAAATTATGAGACTATGCTTAATGCTTACGAACAGAGAGTGGGACACAATTGGCATCCGTGTATAATTTAATTGTGGTAATCAATACGCTTATGTCTAGGGTTAATCCTTCCGATGAAGTCAAATTAGAGTGTGTGTGTGTGTGTGGGGTGTGAGTTCGGGGATTGTCCCCTCCTTCGGCTAACAACTAAATTAACTATGAATGTTAGATATCTTTTGTGGTTCTCTCATCTGTGATATGGAAAGCATTTAGCTGGGGCCTCCCACGGGGCCCTCGCAGTTCGTAATTTGTATTTTTTAACATTTAATATCACAATTTCTCATATATATTCATTTTTTTGTTGTAGATTTTCTTGCGTTTTTTATTCCTAACCCATTCTCGAAAGCAAAGCGTTTGGATTTCGAAATTTATGTTTAATATTAATTGGTGTGAGAGTGTGTGTGTATACGAAGTATGTACAGAAGTGGAAAATAAATCTAATTTACGAGTAGTAGGAAACAAAAGCCTGCGCTCGGCGTTCGCATCTAAATTTATAGCATGTCATATTATTGCACATTCCAAATAGATTATTAACATGTTGTGTGTGAGTGTTTGATTGTGTGAGGGGCTTGGTTACAGTATATCATATATATATATATATATATTTACACATATCTGCTTGAATCTCGCTTAGGTACCTATTATATCTTTATTAGCATATACCCTAAGATTTGCTTTAAATTCGAATTTTGATTTTACTACGCCCTCCCTCCTGCCGCGGGTTCAGATACGGATACAGATACAAAGATATATAGTACACTGTGTGCCTGCCTCTGCTTCCGATTTTAGTTTTCAGATTTTTTCTGTGGGTGGAACATGAAACGCCATCAGTCTCTCCATACCCAGCCGCCTTTGGTTCCATCTGCAGGCTCGCTTTGATGCATCTTTGGATACGTTCCATGATCCTACCCAGTATTGGTATATAGGTATTTATGTTCTCCTCATAAAAAATTGTTTATGAATTATTCTCGGAGCCGGCTTTCCCTCGCTCAGCGGAACAACAATCAAATAATATTTTTGTGGGCAACATTTTATAAATATAAAAAGATTTGTGTACACCACCGATCTTTCTCTTCCTCCCTCTCTATCGTTTCGCTCTAAATCTTGAGATCATTTGGTTGCGAGAATCGATTGCATCTTGACTGAGTCTGGGCCGACGGCCTTCTTCTGGGAGCAGGAGCCGGCGAGGTGATCTACGCGATCTTGATCTCGTGATCGTGCCATCGATAACTGAGTGCTTACTTATTCGCGATCATCGTTCCACTCACTCATCTGTAATTAGAGAGAGCAAAGGGAAAGGGGGATGGTGAGTAAAAGTGAAATAATGGAGGGTTTTGGGGGGTACTTTAGGGGTTCTTGGGAGAGGGTCTTCTGGGATTATTATAAAAATATTTACAAAAAGTATGTTAGAAAAGAAAAGTTTCTACTGAATATAAAGTTAGTTACTCAATCGGAAATCTTGATTTTAAATTAATTATTTAAGGAACTGTTTCTATATAAAAACCCCTTGCAAATATGAAAGTTATCCAGGGTTTGGGATCGGGTTATAGGAAGAGGCTTCTTGGGAGCGGGTCTTCTATCTAAACAAAGTAGTAAGTGAGTTACTCTACTGGAAATCTTGATTTTAAATTAATTATTTAAGGAATTGTTAGTAATAATTTCCCCACTAAAATTATCATTAAAATCCCCTTGCAAATATGTAAGTTATCCAGGGTTTGGGATCGGGTTATAGGAAGAGGCTTCTTGAGAGAGAGTCTTCTGTGATTAATAAGAAAATATCTAAACAAAATAGTAAGTGAGTTACTCTACCGGAAATCTTGATTTTAAATTAATTATTTAAGGAATTGTTACTAATTATTTACCCACTTAAACTAAGATTAAAAACCCTTTGCAAATATGTAAGTTATCCAGGGTTTGGGATGGGGTTATGGGAAGGACTGGGATGGGATTGACTTGGAAGACTTACATACTTTACGGCACGATTTCTGAAGGTCTCCTGCTCCATGTCGCGGATCTTGTGGGTCAGCATGTGCTGCTTAAGGTTGCCCTGCAAGAGTTAAAAAAAAAAGGGAATACTTTTATTAGTATTTTCTGTGACTTTAACTGATTGAAACCCCTTAAAAGGTTACTAAAGAACCCCCCGAACCATTTAGTGACCCCAACTCACCTTGGTGGTGAAGCCGCGATCGCAGATGTTGCACTTGAAGGGCCGCTCCTTGGTGTGGCTCCTGTAGTGGATCTCCAGCGCCGAGTGGCAGGGGAATGTCTTGTAGCAGATGCCGCAGGTGGTGCTGCCGCGGACGCCGCTGAGCGCCAGCGGGTTGAACGGCGCCGCCGGCATCACGGACTGGGCGATCTGGTTCATGGCATTGCACATATTCTGCGTGGTGGCGGGCGGGAAGAGCGGCAGGTTGGGGAACATCCCAAAGGGCGGCCGGGCGCCCATCATCGGATTGGGTGGACCCCCAGCTCCTGGCATGGAGGGACCGCTCTCCGGCCGCTGATTGGGCTGTGGGGAGTTCTGGCGCTGGGCAGCCGCTGCTGCCGCCGCTGCCGCCGCAGCTGCTGCGGCCTTCTGCTGCGCCTCCGCCGCCTCGCGACGCAGTTGCTCCTGGTGCTGGTGTAGCGCCGCCATCTGCTGGTGGTGATGGTGCTGCGCCGCCGCCGCAGCAGCCACTGCGGCCTGCTGTTGCATCAGGTGCTGGTGCTGCTGCTGCAGATGGTGCTGCAGACCCGGAGGCAGGCAATCGATGCCCACCGTGGGTTGGAGCGGGGAGGAGAGGAGGGAGGTGGGTGCATGGACACTGGGGCCACTGGGACTCCTCGGCCGGCTGGGCGGACTCACGGGCTTCTCCTTGGGCAGCGGCGATCGCGAGCTGGAACTGGAGGTGGGAGCAGCACGGGGCGTGAGGTCCAGGGCGCCCTGGGAGGCCTCCGATCGGGCGGGCGAGGCACTGGGCTTCGGCACGAGCAGCGGATTCACCGTGGGCGAGGTGGGCGCCGAGGTGGAGCCCGCCGAGTGGCCATGGCTCGAGGCAGAGGATCGCGGGCGCACGGAGTTGGTGTTCACCACACCCGAAGCATCGATCCTGAGCTTCTGCTCGAAGAGCAGGGACTTGAAGTCATCGCCCGACCTCGGCCTGTCGCCCTCCTGCTCCAGATTGCTGTTCGAGAGGTGCTCCGAGGACACATCGTCGTCGTAGTCCTCGCCGCAGTCCATGTTGTCGTCCAGATCCCCCTGCGAGGACTCGGACCCCAGACCGCCGTTGTGCACGCCGTGGTTGGGATTTCCTGGAGCCCCACCAGGTCCGCCTGGCAGGGCGCCAAAGTGGAAGGCGGCCGCCGCGAAGGGGTTCATGAAGTGACCCGGCATCATGGAGGGCGGCGGGTCCCTGATCTCCGCCGCCTGGATCTGCTCCGGGGTGAGGTCCGTGGGCTCGCCCGTGTGGAGCCGGATGTGCTGCTGAAGGACGAGGGCGTTGGAGTACTTCTTGTGGCACACGGGGCACTGGTGGAAGTTGCGCATGGGCGGCCGGATCTTGTGCACCGCCATGTGGGTCTTGAGGTTGCCCTTGGTGGTGAAGGCGCGTCCGCAGATGCGGCACTTGAAGGGCCGCTCGCCCGTGTGGGTGCGGTAATGCATCTGGAGGGCACTCTTGCAGGACAAGACCCGGTCACAGACGACGCACTGGTTGGGGTCGCTGATCTTCTTGTTCTTCATCAGCTCCTTCAGCTTCATGGTCTCCGAGGTGTTGGAGACCTCGATGAAGTTCTCCCACGAGTTGTCGTTGCTGTGCGGACGCGGCAGCAGGGCGGCCATCTCGTGCTTGATGGGATTGAAGAACGGCGACCGGGCCATGTGGTGCGGATGGTGATGTGGTGGGGGTGGCACTCCAGGGGGCAGGGCTCCTCCCGCCGGCGATCGCACGGGGGAGTGGTGCTCGGGCGAGTGGGTCTTGGCGGTGGTGAAGTTGAGGGGGAAGCGCTCGGCGAAGAAGTCCTCGCGCGGCGGCAGCTGGCCGGGAGTGGGCAGGTGATCCAGGTGGGACTGGGAGCCCGGCGAGGGCTGCTGGTGCATCAGGCCGGCGGGCTGGATGGGCTGCACCACGGGCGGATAGCCCAGGTGGCTGCCCCGATGGTGATGGTGATGCTGCTGCTGCTGCTGGTGATGATGATGATGATGATGTTGGTGGTGGTGGTGGTGCGGCGAGCGCTCTTCCTTGGGCGTGGGCGAGGGCGTTCTCCTGTGCTCCGAGCCAGGGTGCTCCTCCTGAACCCGCTCTGGATCGTACTCCAACCGCTCCTCCTTGATGTTCACCTCCAGGGGCAGGGGCTCCGGCTCGGGCTCGGAGGTCTCTGCACTCTCCCGCTCTCGCTCAAGCTCGAGCTCTCGCTCGCGCTCCTCCCTTTGGTCCTTCTCCTCCTCCATGGGCTCATGCTTCACCTGCACCGCTCGCTCCTCCTCCTCCTCTTCCTCCTCCGCCTCAAGGCGTGGCGAGGGCTTCCTCAGGTCCGTGGGCAGGTCCTGCGGGAAGAACGGATGCGGAGCGGCGCCACCCAGACTCTTCAGGATCTCCATGGGCGGGCGGTAGAGGTTCTGCAGACCCGGGAAGGCCGGAGCAAACGAGGTGGGAGCCGCTGAGACCGGGGGCGGAGCCGGTGAGTGGGTGGGCGAGCTGTCCGTGGGCGACATCTGGTCCAGCAGCGGGGGATGGAACTTGTCCATGTGCTCCGGAATGGGCGTGGCGTTCATGGGCACGTGCGGGAACTTCTGGGCGTGGCGCTGGAAGTGCACCTTCAGGTTGCCCTTGGTGGTGAAGCGGCTGCCGCAGACGTTGCACTTGAAGGGACGCTCGCCGGTGTGCGACCTGATGTGGATCTGGAGGGCGGAGTCGGAGCCAAAGACCTTGCCGCAGTACCGGCAGCGGTGCTTGAAGAAGGGCTCGTTGCGACCCTTGCCGTCCGCCGACTTCTCACCGAAGGCAAAGTCATCGGCCATGTTGTTGGCCAGGATGCCCTGCGAGGCGGAGTCCAGCACCTCCTGGGCGCGCTTCTGTAGCAGATCCAGGGAGTTCGGCTCCGGCAGGTCGTCGTGGTGGGTGATGATGCTGGAGGCCAGGTCAGAGCCAAAGGGCAGCGGCGTGTTCTCCATCTCCTTGAGCTTGGCCAGCGCCTCCTGGGCGGAGCTCTCCTTGTGCGCGGCCTCCGAGCTTAGTCTTCGGCTGGGCTGGGACTCGTGGTCATGCTCCCGCCTCCGCTTCAGGGACTCGCCCGGGGAGCCGGAGGATTCTCGAAGGGGCACGCCCGCATTGATCAGGTGCTGGCGGGCCTTGGCCTCCGCCATGCGAGCCTCTGCCTTCTGCCGGAGCTCCATGTCCGCAATGCGCTCCTCCTCCTCGTACGTGTCCGTCGTCTCCAGCTCTTGGTCCTGCTCCTGTTCCTGCTCCTGCTCCTGCTCCTCCTCGGTGTCTAGGTCCTGCTTGGCCTGGTTGAGGGCCAGCTGCGACTGCAGCTGCTGGATGAGCTGGATCTGGAAGAGCTGCTGCTGCTGCAGGTTGAAGAGCGTCTGCTGCAGGAAGGCCAGCTGCTTCATGGCCGCCTCGTTGTCCGCCCCGTTGGAGCCGTTGGCAATGGTCTTGGCCGCGAACTGGGCAATGGCCATCTGCATGTTCTGAATGGCCTCGAGGGTCACCGGGGCGCCGGCGGCACCCGGCAAGGCTGCCTGCGTCGCGGGTAGCACACTTCTCGGCTGGTCATCCGACATCTCCACATCCACCTCGATGTCCTTCTCCTTCTCGGTGGCCCTCTCGGTGGCCGCCTCCTCGGCACTGGCCTCGGCCACCGGTGAGCTGGGCATGGAGCCACTGGCGTTGGGCTCCCGCTCCTCGGAACTTGGCTTGGTCATCACCACCTTGTTGTTGTTATCCTCAACGGTTTCTAGCTCTGACTGGCGCGCTTCCTCGCTCTCCTTTGGCTGCTGCTGCTGTCTGGGAGCGGGCGAGCCCTGCTCGTGGTCGCGCTCCTCTTCGTGCTGGTGCTGGTGCTGATGCTGCTCCTCCTCCGGCTCGGGACTGCGGCTGGGACTGGCCGTGGTGGTGGCCGTGGTTAGCGGCGAGCAGCCGCCGTTCTCCTCCTGATCGCTGCCTATTTCTGTGAAAGGGAAATTAAGGGAAGTTTTTTATTAAAAACAAGGGTTTCCTACTTGGGGGTTTTGTACTTTGAAAATTTAAGTTTGGGAACTAATTAAGGGATAAAGCTTTTAAGCTTTTTTAAGAGTGGGCTCTTTTAGGAAAAAAAATAAATACTTTTACTATTTATTTTTACCAATAAAGAACCAGGTTTCTATTATTAAGAAAATTTGTTTTGTTTGAACATTTTCATTCCCCGTAAGAGTCACTTTTACTTTAATTTAAAGTGAACTAAAACTACAAGAAAAATAAGATTATATATTCACCTTAAACTTAAAATTATAATTCCTTTAAAGGACTATTAGTTTGTAAAGAAAAAATATATATTTAATATGTGCTTTGTATTTATAATATTTACTTTTTAAAGTTATTATTTTTCTATGCATCTTAATAGAAGAAATAGAGAATATATAGTGAGACTAGCTCTATCCTAACTAGACCAAAAACTCTATAACAATCCTTATAAATTTATAATATTTGAAGAAATTCTTTCATATTGGAGTTTACTAATCTTAAATCTTTGTAAAAATCTTTATAATATTTTTCATAATTCTCTGTTAATATAATTATTGTAATATTTTCCTTTGTGTATCGTAGCCTTAAGAATTCCAGAAACCAAAATAGTCAAAGCCTGGTCGGGATTTGCTGCCCGTTTCCCGATAACTCAACTACCTGTTGGCTGCCCCTTAACCGCTGCCCCTCCGTAGGCTGCATATGACTTAATCGCCGGCAATTGTTCGTTGCAATGCGTTGATGTTTGCTGGCGGGAGTGGGGATGCTGCTAGTTGCTAGTTTCTGCTCCTAGTGGCTGCCAACTGAATGCAATTACATTTCTTGTTGAAGCATGTGTTCTCTCTCCTTTTCCCGCAGTTGTTTCTTTTTTCCCCTATTTTTTCTTATTTTTTTTTTTGTGCTGCCCACAATTAGTCTTCGAGTCGATCGCAGGTCTGTTGCAATTGTTGCTGCTGCTGCTGCTGCTAACCGACTGATGCTCACTTGTTGCCAGGCCAGGTGAGCTGTCCAAGGGGAGAAAGCAGTTGACAGCCGTTTGGCCTGGTCCAGTGCCTCTGACTAATTAATCGCGGCGGGCCTAAAAAGCAAACCAAGTCACAGATTGGTCCGCCAGCCACTTTTGCCGCACACGCACATAAAATATAATTTATGATAAGTCAGAGCCAACGAACTGGGGCCGCCACATCGCCAGCCCGATATATATAATAAAACATATTTCTGCACAAATCAAACGAGTTGGGCGAGTTTTCTGTTTCTGTTTTTGTTCACAAAAAAAAAAGATACACAGATACAGCCGCAGATACGGAGGAGTACAAAAGATACGCAGATAGAACGGCCTGGAGACTGAAGACTATCAGCGCCATTTGCATATCGATCGCATTAATATTATTTTTATTATTACTTCTCGTTGGTGAATTTATTTTTAAGATTCCACGGAATTTTTGTGAAATTAATTTTCGTTATTTTTTGTTCGTTTTGTATTCTGGTAACAATTGCAGTTCAAAAACGAAACCGCTCGGCCAGAGGAGTTATGATTATGATTGGCCGATAAGTAAAGTGTATTTTAATTAATTGAAATTAATTATAATGTTGCCATAAAGCTTTCAGGCGGCGCACAAACGCACAAAACGAAAAATAAAACAACTTCCAATTATGACGAACATAAAATTGTCTCGAACATGGTTAAGTCATTTTGCAATTGGTAATAAAATTGTTAAATTTACAATAACAATAAACGCCGCTTGTTTATTGTGGGGCCAATGCCTTGCCTTAGCCCCCGGTACGATTTCGGCTTCAGATTCGGATTCGATTTTTAGTTTGCCGTATTTTAGTTCCTCGGACGCGTGGGCGCCCAAAACAAAATATCCAAACATTTAGCCGAGTCGAGTCTATCTATATATGCGTTATATATATATATCGATTGTGCCCCGTGTACGAGTTGAAGATTTATTTTTTTTGTCTTCGAAAAAGTATATTTTGTTCTACTGACAACCCCGCGCACGGTTCATTCCGCCCCGGGGCCAGATAAATAAATATGAAATTGTGAAACGAGACGCTGCTGTCGGCAGGAAATTATATTTCCCATTGTCGAAACGCACACAGCCCAAACCGCTTCTATATAAATTAAATCGCGCCAGTTTAAAGGTGGATTAAGTCAAGTCATAAATTCGGCCGCGTCTGTTTTCGCTAAATTCGAATGAATTATTCCCGTTCTCCATGCGCAACTAAATCGAATAAATCCCCGCGATAAAGAGCGATCGAAGAGTGTGTTTGTTGTACTAAAATTTAGCCAAGTCACTCCCTCAGATACTCATAATTGCTAACACCTTCCCCCTCGCCAGCAGTCTGTCCATCAACTCATTAACCAATGTCAACTTTCTGGCATTTTGTGTGTCCAAATATTTTGAACGAAATTGCGCTGACTCTGCCCTGCGGTTGGCTCATAAATTTCATTTTGGTTTATTTCAGCTTTCAGCAAATCGATTTTTTACCCCAACAACTAAAAACTGGTAGAGTAAATTAACCGAAATACATTCTAGGAATATTGCAGAAGAACAATCAGCTGAATTGGAGCTTTTTAATTTATTAGGTTTATTTTTAAATCGCTTAAGTTATGGCTTCTTTTGTTATATGGTTGATTTTAGGGTTTAAATCATTTAAGAGTAATTTTAAAGATATTTATAATATTTTGTTAATTATAAAATTAATAATAAAGTAAGAAATGGTCTGAATTAATAAATTAATAGCTGACAAAACATTTTATTCCTTTTATATTTGTAGTTTCAAATCGGTACATAATTATTTTCTATAAAATATTTTAAAATGTGTTTCTATTACAAATTTCCCTCTATTCAACTTTAACCGGAGGTTTTGCTCCTTTGCCTATATATATCCTTATAATTCCCATCTCCAGTATTTTTTTATTTACAAAACTCGAAACCTCCTTGGACTCGTACCTCTACCTCGACATTTTGCAGTTCATTCCCCTATGCATGGGATTTAGCATACGCGTCGACTTTAGTTCTGGAACTGACTTTCAATTATTCCATCGTCATATTCAATATGCAAATCGCTGCGAACCAACCGTGAGCCCGCTGGCCTGAGGTGAAACAAATGTTCAGCCAATTGGAAAATGCAAAAAAATAAAATAACGAAATACGAAATTCGTAAAAAAAAAAAAAAACTACATAAAATATACACAAAACAGTGCGAGTTGAAAAGCAGCAGAGGCAAATCGAGTTGAGTGGCATAATTGAATAATATATCCCAAGTCCCGTCCGATCGGATTGCGCCTGCCATAGGTCAGAAGCTCCTGCGATTTGGGAATACATTTTTCATAGGTACTTTGGGCGAATTAAAGCAGTAAGTGGGGAAAAAGCTAAATCGCATAAATAAAAATAATTAAATAATTAATGTCATTAAGTTATGCGAGCGCGAGGGACTTCGATTACAAAATGAAGCGACACAAATTGATGGGCATTTCCATATTTACAATACTATATATGTATACAGGCGATATATATTAAAAAAAAGAAGGTATGTGTGCGTGTGTATATACCCCATATAAATCATATGGAAATAAGCACCAACTCGCTGGCGAATCTGCTTCGATTTTCATTTTTTGCAATATTAATTTAATTTATTATCCCGCACTAATGAGTTAACATTTATTAATGCCCGGGGCAGCAACAACACCATATACTATATATATTCACCTCCTATATGCCATCATATGCGGTGTATAAATAAAAACCACGCCAAACAAATTGATAAAAGGAAAAAAATTATATTCTCACACACACAAGCTAAATGTTTATCACCTTTTTAAAGCTTATGGGCAGCAATTTTCCCAATTTAATGCGAACTCATTTGTAATTAAGGATATCGGCATATATAAGCGATTGAAAATATATATACACACTTTGGGGAACAAGCAGGGAAACACTTTTGCACTTTATTCAACTTTAATTTCATTTAATAAACACAAATTGAGTTATTTTCTGTTGCAACCTCTACCGATATAATTTGTCTCGAAAAATTCAATAAATATAATTAAGTTCGCTGGCATGCAAATGCCCGAAAATCGAAGCTTTCAAAACCAATTAAAGAAACACGCCTGCCGAGAGGCCTCCAAAAAAATAAAACCCAAAACCAAGACACTAAAAAACCAAACTCAATCAAACTCAAACTCAAGCTCATTTTTGTGCCTTTCCCAAAACTTATTTCTTGTGAATAAAATGCGCCGAAGCCATATTTAAATCATATCGATTTTAAGTTGCTCCATTAAAGCGAAATCGATTTTTGATTTATCATAAAAAAAACAAGATCGACCAAGAAGGGGGCTCGAGGGCGAGGGGCCTTAGCCAATAGCAGCTGTTAACGTTCAAATTAAAACAAATCACAAACTGGAAATGCTAAACCGAAGAAATATAATTTATTTGTATAAATTTGTCCATATAACCGAGGGGGAAAACTGGTGCAGTCCGATACAGTACGTCTCGTGACCATAGAGGTCTTCTGAATTTTTAAGCGCATTTTAAGAGATATATTTAAATAGCCTGCCTACGTCTTCTATGGCTTCTGATAGCCTCCGTCCAAAGAAGTCACAATTATTAATGTTTAGTTTCCATTTTGGGGTCTTATCAGTTGAAGGGAAAACGGTTAAGTCCCGACTCGTAGGCCGATCAAGAAATACAAGAAATATGGCGAGACGAAAGCAAACAGCAATAATGACAAATTTGATAACCAATTTTAAATAGTTCAGTTATGTCTCAAATCGATTTTCGTTGGGAAAATGCTTTTAAATTTTGTTTTATTTCCAGCTGTTGGGGAAAGACTTTCTATTTTTTCAGCTTTTTCGTGTTAAAAGCGTTTACAAATGACAAATGAAACATGTGATAACATAACTTAAAGCAGACAGCTTTTATTTTTTACCGAATTTTCCTCCTCCTCTGTGAAGCAATTATGTCAAAAACAATTCTAAACATTTCAGTTTGGGGAGACAGTCGCTGTATTATTTATTTTTGTGTGTTTGCTGTATTTTATATTATAGATTTCCTTTTTTTTTCAAATAACTTTAATAACTTTTACTTTTAATGACAAAAATACCTCTTAAAATAACTTAAAATTAAATAAATTTTTTAAATTTAACTAGAACATCATTTTCCTATTGCTTATTATCGAATTTTGCTTAAAGTTTCCTATTAATTTTACTGCCACTTGCAACTCACCTTTGTCGGCGCTGCGAGCGCGATCCTTCAGCTGTTTGACAATGCCATATTTCACTGTACCAAATTGTATCATTTTATTGATGGTCTCCTGGTGATTATCCTTGAAGTCACTACGCATCGCACACAGAACGTTGGACAGGTGATTTTTCATCAAGAGAACTTTAATCGAATGCACTTCCGTTTCGTGTGTGAGTGTTGCTTGGCTTTCTTTTACTTTCAAATATATTTTCTAATCATGCTTGTTGAACATTGCACTGTGTTTCTCATATTATGTATTTTTGTGTTGTGTTTTAGAGCGAAAAAAGAACAGAATTTTCGATTTTGGTTTTTTGGTTTTGATTCTCGACACTTTTGCGTTTTGCCGTCGGCAGTGGAGGCGGCGTATTACCGCTGGCTTTTGCCCGGGCGCTGCGGTTTGCTTAACTGAATTGATACTCTGTGTTTAGCGGAGGGCTAAACTACGGCTGCCCGTTGATTGTCATCGTTTGTCAGAATTTTCGCGGAAAACGCAGGAGTCGTCGGCTGGATTGGGAAACTGTGCGCGTTACGCATACGCAACGTGGCTCTGCGAACGTTCAGCAGCGCGCGTCGAAATCACACTGACACAAACAAAAACAGCCGCTCGACCCGACACTTCGCCTCGGCGCTCGTCCGCCTTCGGCTTTCACCGTTCGCCCGTTCGGCTCTCGGCTCTCGTCGGCCCTCGTGAGCGCAGCAACCGGTTTCTCTGTGTGTGTGTGTGTGTGTGTGTGCGTGGTGTGTGTCTGTGCATTTTTATTATTACAGCAACTGGCATATCCTGACAGTCATTCAGCCAACCCACCTTATGCTCACTCACTCACACACGCTCGCATCACACGCTCTCTCGCTCGCATTTCATATAATTTTTCATATGCGCCCTCTCGCTCCCTCTCATCATAATTTTTATTAAATCGCCCGGCCTCTCGCTCGCACGCTGTTACTGTTACTGTTGCCAGCCCTCTCGCTCTTGAGGGAGTGTGCTGTAGTTCTTTTTTTTTTTTCGCTTTGCGATGCTCAGTCGCAGTCGCCGTTTTTACCTGAGAAGTGAGAAACGAGAGAACTGAGACGTTTATGAAACTTGTTCGGCAAATTATGAGCTTCTCTCTCGCCGCAAAAAAAAAAAGGAAAAACAACAAAGATATAGGAGCGCTGCACTGACTATAAAAATACCCGGCACACTGTGGAATATAATGTGAAAGCTTGTTAAAATACTGAAAGTTAACTAACTATTGCATACTTTTGGCGACTGCCTACAAGGAATATTATAAAGAAACCTCTCTTGAGGGGGTAATACTTGTCCGATTCAGTTGAAATTTGGTATGTGGCCATAAAAATAATAAAGCTTAATAATAAGTTTAAAAAAATGGGTTTTTATTTTTAATTTTAAAAAATGTGTTGAAAAATATATAAATAACATTGCAAAGCTCTTAAAAATCTGCATACCAATTTTTTTATCTGAACCCCTCATAATTCCCAAGATCCTTAATGGAACATCTACTTTATAAAGCCAATCCCCGTTACATACACATACAAGCGCACTGTATACCCCTTGAACTCTTCGAATAGCGGCTACAATAAGCTGCGTCGACGTCGACTGCGGCAGTGGCAGCGGCAGCAACAGCGACTTCCTTCCGCCTTTTGCGGCTCACCTTTGCGCCATTGTTGTTGTAATATTCTTCACTCTTTTTAGGGGCATGCTCTCGCTCTCGCTCGCTCGCTCGCTCACTCTCTCGCCCGGTCTCGCTCACTCGCTCGCACTGGCCGATTAATAATTTATCATAATTTATGGGAGGAACCCCTCTCGCCTTTGGGCCCTTGGGCAGCCGGCCATCTCGCTCGCACCAGTTGGGGCGCGCGCCTGCCATTTGTTGCGCTCTCCCGCTCCCGCTCTCGCTCGCTCGCTGCCTGTCCCGCTCTGGAGCGCAGTTATGAGCGCTACTTGTGTTGTTGTTGCCTTTTTTAATTTCGGTTTTATAAGATTTTGTGTTCTTTCGCTATTGTGTTCGTATATGGAATCCACCACCACCACCGACACGGCCGCCCCCGCCCCCTTTTATCGAAGAATTCTGACTTGGGTGACTTCGCTTATTCGTCGGTTTGTGTGTATGGGTGCTATCAGTGTGTGTGTGTGAATATTATGAGCCATTCATCAAAATGTTTCTTTTTTGGTTCTTCTGACTTTTGGGTAACTCCCACTTCTCTAATTGAGGTTCTCCCTCTCTGGCACTTCAAGTTTTGTTTTTTAATAAGAAACTTTCGTACCTGTTCCCAAAATTTAATTGCAAATGTTCTTTTGTTATCCAGCCAACACCTGTCGGCGATAAAAACTTTTGTGTTCTTGATTTTAATTGCAAATTCTTTGGCGATTTATAGAAACATGTGACAAATGAGTTATGATTAATAGATTGTCTCAAGGTTTTCTTGGAGGGACTGTGAGTAACCTTCAATTGTTTATGGAAAATCAATTAAGAAATCGGAATTAAGCAATTATAATTGAGAAACATCTGGAAGCTGGTTAGAAATTGAGTTTTAATGGATTTTGGATAAATCACTAAAAGGGTTTTAGAAGAAGAAAATAAATTGCATGATTTTACTATGGAAAACCTTTGATATTTGTTCCCCTTGAAGATTTTAATTTTTATAGAGATTCTAGTGACTAATTAAATATATTGTATAATTTCAGTAAATGCTCTTCATGCTCTATGCTTCTTTATATAGTATTTAAACTATAATTTGTTATACTTCCTTATATTCAAAAGGTAAAGGAATTTGTTTTTACTTATCCTGACCATAGAATACCCTTTTCCCAAGTCATTGTAAGTCATATTGCTGATAAAGTTGTTAGTTTTGAAAGTTTTAAGCTTAAAGCTCCGTACTCAGACACACGAAAAGTGTTTCTAAGCAGTACGATATAGCGAGAGGGTGAGTATTGACCTCTCGTTTTGGCTCAATGCTTAGGAACACTTTTCGCTTGTCTGAGTACGGAGCTTTAAGAATAAAGGAATACTGTAGTTGAAAAATAATGAAACTGTATTCATAACTTGTTAATAATACTTTTTTCAGCATAATTTCAAGTACTTAAACGTATAATTCCTCTTAAGAAATCTCAAACTAAGAAACTATCAAGGAATACAGCTACAGGAAGCTACTTACCCCCCGGGAAAATCCTTGGAATTCTCCGCTGCAAGTTGACTTTATTACGGAACCTCCGGGAATGTGATGGAGTCGCGCGCGAAAGAGAGGGCACGACAAGGCTCCTCGGGAAAGAACAACAATAAGCTGGAAATAAAAGGAGGCATTAATAACGCTGTCGGCGTCGACGTCGCTGCCACCAGCAAGGGCAAAGTGGGTGGGAGAGGGGGGAGAGGCTGTCATAAATTCTGGCGAGAGCGAAAGAAACCCGAAGAGAGCGCCAATAAAATGAACAGTAAGGCGGGTGATGGGGGGCCGATAATACATATTAAAAGGCGAAAGAAAGACGGCAAGCAGAAAAAAAGGAAGAATAGGGATGGGGGGTGGGGGAGCCACCTTGCGCACCAGTAAGAAAAAGCCACCAACACCAGCAGACAGCACCCGAGGGCATGTGTGTGTGTGCTGGCGAGAGGGTTTGTTTATGTACAAGGCAAATACATAATTCATAACGCTCATATTCGCTCATTTTGCGCCAGCGTCGACCAACGAAAAAGCGGATCTGCCCTTTTCATATCTGCCATCATATTCACACCCACACTACAGAGCCACTCACACACACTCACGCACACACACAGACGCCAGCGCAGCAGACAAGTTTTTGATAGACTCTCATAATCATAACGAAAACAACAACAGCGAACCGAGGCAATACGAACCGCATCGCATCGCTGCCTCTCGCTCTTCGATTACTGCTGCCTACAGGTTGCCTTCTCTCTCCCTCTCCCGCCCTCTCGCTCTCTCGCACGCTGCTGCGTCTGTCTGCGCTCTTGCGCTCATTTTCGAAATGTCAGCTATTTCTGTCGCACTCGCGCCCACTGTCTCTCTTGCCAGTAGCTGCTGTTACGTTACTGCTACTCTCCGCTGTTACTGTTAAAAGTCTTATACGCCCTTAGCGGCGTCGATTTCGAAAATGTTAGGCGACTTACCGAAATGCAGGGGAATGTTACTGCTGTCGAAGTTCTGGTACTCGAAGTTCTGGAATTCGATCTTAAAAAAAACTTGATATTGATTTTTTAAAAACTTAAGTATCAAATTTGAATTATGCATTTAAAATAATACTAACAAAGTCTACTATATCATATTTTATTATAAACAAAATGATTTGTAACAAAATTCTTGAAAAATAAAAAAAATGTTTGAAAAGTTGTTGATGTTAAAGATTTCTTTTATATATATTAATTTTAGTTTTTACTAAGTTTTCTTTTAATTAAAGCTCTTGTAAATATTGCTATTTCCTCTTAAGATAATTAGAATAGTACAAGATGGGGCTTTTCCACTAAATTCTTTTGATTTAAGATCCGAGCTATCTGAACTTTTATGTCTATGCAGATTGGGTGGCCGCGCCGCCATCTATCGTTAAACGTTCGCGATGGGCACGATATATGGATGTCCGATGTCTGGCTATGAATAGACAATCTTCACAATCCATTAGCTTCATAACCATAAACAATGGAATGGATAAATTTTATATTTATTCGCTAAAACTCAATAAGGTCAGCCATTGAATTGCTTAATTAACTTGCGACGCGACAGCGTTTTGTAGATTTGTTTTTATATTCGAAGGAAGAGACTTGTCATAACAGTCGAGCTTTGTGCTAAAAGCCATGAAATCATTGCCAAAATGGTTCCCAAAAGTTGTTTACGACTTTTTTGGAGGCGGTCTGATGGATTTGGGTTTTGTTTTTGAATTAAAATTAAAAACTAAAAACTAGGGGCAATAAATATTTATAAATTAATTAAAGCTACGAAGGAAATGTAATGGTATCGACGTTTAAGATACATTGTTTCTATAAATTAAGTACTATGTAAAATTCAAAGAATAATTCCCATACCAACTGCATTTCAAACCGTCAATAATAAGGTAAAGGCTTACATTTGTTATTACCTTGGCATCAATTATTCATTGCCATCTATCGATTGAATAGTAATCAAAAATGCAATCGCCCAGCTCGGGTTTTGTCACCCCGATTCCCCGATTTCAATTTTCATTCCTAAAACCCTCCTCGACCTTATCGCCGGGCGTTAATCTGTAGCCGAATTTCAATATCGCTCTGCGGTCTCTTTGTTGCCCTAATTTAAAATCCAAAACGAAAACAACAGCAATTGCCAAGAGACAGAGAGAGAGAGAGAGTAAGGAGAAAAGCCGAAATTAAATGCAACTGAAATAAAATAAAAAACGGAATTGCTTCCGTTCGGATCGGTTTCCCCCCGGGGCAGATTTATGAGGCAGGCCACTCAGAGGATCCTTTGCCAGGCGGCGGTGGCCTCAAAGTCCCCGGAAAATCGACTCGAAAGTGAATGGGAAAATGAAAATGGGAATGCGCCGAGCATTCCAAATTCAAGACGATCTTCGGGCATAATTATTGGCCACTCGGTGGAGTCCAAACAAAGTTTTTTCAGGCTTCAGGCACGTTCCTGCTCGGAGTTTTTCTCCGCCTTTTATGCCGCATTGCGTGTCCTGGCTAAAGGATACGGCCCGCCGTTTGTTCTTGGCCGCTCGCGCTTTTCACACTTGTCGATCATAAAAAATTATGGCAGTCCACTGGCACAACCCCTAATTGTAATTTCTACAGAATATTCGGACAACAATATATATGGCCATGTGAAGTCAGAGGGATATAGACATGAGCGAGGGAGTCGTGAGCTAAAGACTTTATGGAATATAGAAAAGCTATGTCACTATAAAAATCAGAAACATGTTTAAACTTCTTTGAAACCTGTAAAAATAATGCAAGTTTCCTTTTAAACACGAATCTAAGCAAAGATTTAGTTATAAAGGTTTCTAGAAAGAATATAAATTACATTCTTGATACTTTGGTCTACATTTTGAATTCCTTAATTTGATGTTAAAGTTTATAAAAAAACGTGACTACTTTTGCAATTGTTATTAATTATAAATGTTTTAAATAAATATTTCTTAAAGAACAAAGCTATGTTCATATTACGCGACCATCTCTAGCATCATAGTCCAATGCGCATGCGTGACTCCATTTCAGAGACGTGCCCACTTTTTGGGGAACTAAAAAAAAGAGAGCTACGTGATCGAAAGGGGGAGCTTCTTTAGCCCCGGCTTAGGGTGCGTTTTATGGCTTGGATCGAGCTACCGTTTTGGAATTTTAACAATTCGAACAAAGTTTTATTTGATTTTAATGTTGAGCATTTTTGCCGCCTTCCCGGCAATGAGTTCCCCAATTAAAAATTCTGATCGCATTCGGCTGAGAAATTTTCTATCAAAATGCGAACTCATTTAAATCGCTTCGAAAACGTTTGATGTTTGGTTTATGAGCCTCTCGCTCCAAACACATTTCTCCTTTTAATTTGTCTTTGTGGTCGGGTTATAAATGGAATTATTGTCGGTATACTATATGCAGGCTCTCAAATTGGAATTAACTTTTCGGAGATTGGGAGTTAAGATTAGCGGATTTATGGGCTGAGCATACTTAAGTGGAGAAGGAATATAATGGGATTTTATCTAGAGAAAATATAGGGGGTTTTTAGTTAAACTTAAATTATTTTATTAGATATAAATAAAGAACTTGTGGTAATACATAAAAATAATCAAGCTAATAAATAAAAATCCTCAGATTTTCAATACAATTTCATACAGATTTTCAATTACTTCGGAAACAAAAACCATATTGTTTTAATCTATGAGGTTTGCAGACATGAAATGTATTTTAATTTAATCCCTTTTCAAAAAAGGTTTACCAATAAATCAATAAAAATCTTCCTAGTCCCTGACTTGATATGTACTTTATTTTAATTAACTTCCCCAATCAAATGGATCGTAAAAACGTAACTAATTTCAAATAAAATCCTTTTTCCCCAGAAATGAACATCCAAATAAGTTAATAAATTCTGTGTTAACAAGTATCTCCGGACCAAGTCACATGTCAATCACCGGGATGTGGTTAATCGGTAGTCGAATGTTGATTTGGGGACACACAGCCATTCGGGAAGTGCCGAGGACCATAAATCTCTTCGGTCTGGCTAATAAAAACCGAGGAAAAAATGCATTTATGGAGTCCTTTAATAAACCGAATCTCGAGATCTCCTCCGAGGAGAGTTCGTCGAAAGTTTTACAACTGTCGGCACAGAGTCGATAAAGATTTTTATAGAGCGACATTTAAATAATTATTCCCAACGTCTCCCGGCCCAGGTATACTTGCATATAAATCAATGCGCAGAGCGAGAGGTAGATGCATAATGATATCTTCATAGGGCCGGGCACTACGGACTCGATCAATATTTCATTGATAGAGGCGAGGACACTGCGGGCAAAGGAAAAGCGAAAGGAAAATAGGAAAACCGATAAGGAAAAATGTCAACAGCTCCGACGCTGGGCCATAAATTTGCCCCGAACCCGAATCCGAATCCGAGTCCGAGTCCTATTCCCATTCCCAAACCCAATCCCTGTTAGGCAATATTAAAAAAGGATTTCCCTTTGTCTTAGGTCGACGAAAAAAAAAAGAAAAACAAACATAAACGCCGGGCAATAATAATTAAAAAAATCGAAACAGGAGAGTCTATATACCTTTTTTACCTGCCCTGATTTTCTATGTTTCGGTTTGCCTCGGTTTTTGTTTTTTTGGTCAATGAAATTCAGACAATTGGCGACAAAACTATCCAACAAGTTGACAAATACAGAATTATGAACTCGCACAGGTACAGGCTCGGATCTGAGACGATCAAGGATCGTGAGGCGCCGTGCCTAGTCTGGGCCCACTCATAACTCTCAAGCGACTGACTCCGATAAGGACTGGGTGCCCGTGTTCTGGCGCCGTTGTCCTTGTTGCGGATGTCCTGTCGGACAGCTCGGGGAGAGATGGCGATCAAACTGCAGGTGTCCCGGCCACATTTGTTATCCTTACGCATCCCTGGGACTGGCTGCGCAAATCGAATCAAATCAAAACTCATCAAATATTTGACATAATTTGATTTGATTGCCGGCAAGCCGCAGATGTGTGGAAATCTCCGAGTGTTGCCAAGGCAGCGACGAAGATTCTTAGCATCCCTCTCAAGGATACATGGGGAAAAAATGTTTAAAATAATATTTATATAAATTATACCGAAATTTTACATAAAGTAAGGTTTAAAGATGGGAAAATATTAATTTAATTAGATAACTACAAAGGTTTTAAGGTATATTTAAATTTCTCTCGATTATATTCCCTCTATGCAAAAAGTGGGCAATGATTTTTGTAAACTAACTTCCTAGTACCAAAAAAGGGTTTCTTATATTATTTCTTAAATATTCATGTCTCTAGAATTTCTTGAAGCTCCTGAAAATTTTCTAGACATTTTCCCTCAGTGCATCCCCCATCGCTGCTCACGCACGCATAATTTCTGAAGAGCTTGAGAAGAGCCTTCAGCTCATCACCGTTCCCGCTCCGCTCGCCCGATTTGAGAGCCAAGCTCTCATTGTTGGCTTCCTTTGTCAATTGCACTCACTTAACGCGATTTCTGTGGCCCTCTTTCCACCGAACCTCTCACATTTGTTGCATTTATTTATTTATTTGCTGAATGCTGCGAAAATTATATTTGCCCAGCCCACTCGAGTGTCGTTCGTTTTGATTGCGATTGCTTCTTGTGGCCAGCCGCACAAATCACTTGAAAAATTGTCGAGGACATCAGCTCGACGATGGCGGCGGCAGGGGAAATGTGACACAATCTTTTTTTTGTATTTCGCCATTCACGCGTGCAATTTTTACAGTGCAAATATATGGGAAAAAAAGAATGAAAACGAATTATGCTGTCAATTAAGTTGTCTGCAAAGTTAAGGGCTTTTCATTAGGGCGAAGTGCATCATTGAAAAATATTACATTTTCGCAGCTTGAATTTCATGGGGTAGCTATTCCTTAAACCTAATCTGTAGAGTTAAAATTGTATAAATTGGAGTATTTTTTTTACTAAAAACATCATTCACTAGATATTTATATTTTAATTAGTTATAAATGTAGGAATTATTGATAATAAAATGCTAGTTAAATATATTTATTTAACGTTATTCATGCCGAATCTATATATATTTTAGTTAATAATTTTTACAATAAAATAAACTATTTGAGCTTTACTAATTTAAAATATTTATGCACCAGCACTTGCTTATCCATCAAAGACCATTAATTTGTCCTTAAAAACATTATTTCAAAACCCTAAAAAGGAAAAACAAATTGTGCGAAAGGTAATGAGATTAAAAAACATTAAAATTAAAGTGTTTTTTGGTACAAACGGCACCAACAATGGGTAAAGAAAGTAAAGAAAGCCGCCCTAATTATTATAGTTTAAGGGCTGCCAGCTCCTAATTGCCCCTTTATCGAGCTGAGATTCTGATCCTGCAACAAAGAGTCACATGATGTCAGGCACTCTCTTCTCAGAAAACACGAAATGTATTAAAGAACCAACCTTTCTCTCCCAACGATCCACAGTAGCCATAAACATAAAATAGAATCCAAATTAGATCTCGAAAATTAGGCGCAATTAGACTCGAATTTGGTGGACTCTTCGGCGCGATAAGACTGCGAAAAAAGCAGAAGGCGACGACATAATTGGTTTTAATTGCACAGGTCTCCGGGAAATAAACAAATGCTATCAGATCGATCCGGCGCGAAGGGGGTTTTACGAGCGCGTGTCAGAGGCGGAGTCCGGGGTGAAAGCGGGCTCCGATCGGATCAATACATCAGGTAGATCCAGCGGAGAGATCCGTCTCTCCGTTCGACGAAAGGATAAAGGAGCTGCCTGGCCGTAAACACATCGCGCTGAAGCGCAACATTGTCTGTGTTTACGACTCGTCCATTGTCGATCGCTGATCGCACTCATTGTGCCCGGGGCTGTCTCTGCTCTACATATAAACCAGACGATTTATCTTTTATTGTAGGTAAACACAGCCCTCGTCCTCCGCCCAATGCTAGTCCAAGGCCAAGGATGAGCCGCGAAGGAAAATCAAATTTTTATGATCGCCCAACGAGCGCTTGCGGAAACATTTGAAAAGCCGTAAAATTCCCGAGTGCAACCCTATGAGTACACGGAGAGGAAAAGAGGGAATAAGGTGGTTATTTCAACACAGAAAAATTCCAGTTCTTCTGGAGCTAGCATGATAATAATATTTCTTAATGGGAAATCCTTAATAAATTAATTTTTAAATTCATTACAAATATATAAACAAAACCATTGCCTTCAAATTTAATTAGAAAATATTTTAAAGCTTTCCTCGACATTATAACCAAGTTTTTCTTGAAGTGCATGGCTTGGTGTAGGGGTCGCGACCCTAGAAGTACAGCATATATTTGGCCTCTGGCATATAGTTGATCCATAAACGCGTTGCTAGTTGCGTTTTCATTTCTTCATGATTTTATGGCCGGTGCATTTGTTTTTCTTACGCACAATATTGCTTCAATTTTTCCCAAGTTTTATGGGATTTCTATTGAAACAATGCCACATCCCTCTCCGAATTTCTCTGTGTGTGTTCGATATTAACGAGTGTTTTTGTGATCGCCAGGCAGCGGTTCGATCTATTTGTCTATTTCCAGCTCTCACAACATTTTAATTTTCCCTTTTATTATCTATCACCCGATTGCGGTTCATTATCCTCCCAGCCCCCTCTTGGTTTTCTCTCTGCCGGCTACTGCATTTCCCTATCACCTCCTCCTGGAGGCGGAGGCAGCTTCTGGGGTTTACGACTTTTAATTGATGTTAGTTTTTCCATAATTTATTGTTGCATTTTACGGTTTCATTTTAACCCTTTAATGGCTCTGCCTGGGCGCTCTTCGCTGGAAATCAAAAATTATGATATTTTTGAAAATTTTTATGGCACGTTGCTTGGGATTGTGAACCGCGGGACCACAGAACGTGCCTGTCATCGGCGTCTCCACCTCGGTCTCCAGTCCCCAGTCCCCATCCGGCTGATCGTCGTCATCATCTGTTCGATTTATGGCATTTGTGTGGAAACACTGGCTCCACAAAGGGCAGTTTTACGACCCCAAATCAGGCTGCTCTGGGAACGGGAACGGCAACTGATATCCCATAGTTATATGGCTTATAGTGGGAAATCATCCGCGGACTTGTGAAAACTTTATTAATTGAGTTAGTAGGAATTGGGATGCCAGATAGGAAGATTTTACCAAATTACTAGCTATACAAGTTAATGGGTATTTAATAAGAGTTTTAAATACTTCGGTTTTCTCTAAAAATATTATTTAAACCGAATTAATTAACTCGCATTTTTTAAGGCACACATTTCAGAGCAAACATTTAATATTAAATACAGGAAAGTTTCAATTGAATTTGATCTACTTAAAGAGGAATTTTGCGAAAAGTTCAATGGCAAACCATTCGCGGAACGTTGAACAAACTCCCATCGATGAATGGCGCCCAAGAGGGGAGAGCCTTTTTTCTTATTTTTGTTCCCCTTAAACCCTTGAGAACTCATCGTTCATGGGAGATTCCTTAAAACCCGTTTTCCAAGTGGCGCTTAGACCGGGGTTCCTTCGTCCAGACAATTTTCGGGCATTTCTCAGCCGCAATTTCTGGCGTTTTTCTTATTTTTTTCGCCAGAGCGATGCTGGGCTGCTTTTTAATAAGTTATGCGAGCTGAGGCAGCCTACCTCCATTTGGTTAGGCATGCTCGATGTCGTTTTATAATGTGCCTGTCTTAATATGATTTTTGTCCCCTTGCGATGGACATACGCGGGATTCCAGAAAGCATCTTTTAATGTTGCCAGTTGGAGTCGCCCCGGCGATGGCCAAGGAAGTGGAGGCTGGCTCGTCAGCGGCTGTCTGCCGTTTGTCAAACTGTCATATGCTTGTCGCACGCTGGTCCTCCCCACAAAAAAAAACTCCGGCTTCAACCTCAATATATTAGCTGAAATTTTAATTACCAACGGAGACTCGAAGCGGACGTGCACAGGGAGAAAATATAACCGAAACATATAATTATTTATAAACATATAATTATTTATATTTAATACATATTATTTATTTATATGGTTATCTTTTTTTGAATAATTAGATTAAATATCTCTTCTTAACTAAAGCCTGATTAAGGGCAGCATAATTATAGGAGTAATGGCTAGTTATTTGTTTCAAGAAGGTTTCGCAGAACTGTCAG
The DNA here is from genome assembly GCA_008042795.1 of Drosophila asahinai. Classification (NCBI taxonomy): domain Eukaryota; kingdom Metazoa; phylum Arthropoda; class Insecta; order Diptera; family Drosophilidae; genus Drosophila; species Drosophila asahinai. The sequence continues at coordinate 86,013 of VNJZ01004406.1, read as the reverse complement.
ACCGAACCAGTTGGGAATTATAGTGGAAAAACCAAGTAAAGTGCGCTTTTTCAAGTAAAATGTTTTAGAAATTAGGACAAATATAAAAGTCATTAAATCATTAATAAAATTGTGAAAGCTTTGATTAAAACCAAAAATAAATAAAAATAAAATAAAAGTTAAAAACAAATTTTGATAATTTAAAAGTAGAGATATATTGCTTGTAATTTTATTTTGGACAACTTCCTAAAATTCATTTTAAATTAACATACTTTATTTTTAAAATATATATATATGTATATATAATTTTTAACTGTGTAAATCTCAAACAGGTCCCACTGACGCCACTCGAATCTGTCCGCAAAAGTCTGCTTTTGGTTTTTGCCTTTGCCTGGCATCGCAAATATTTTCCATGCGGTGCATTATAAAAGTTTAATTGATTGATTTATACGTGGGGAGTTGTCAAAGGATTGCCATTCGCTCTGCGGTAGTCCGTTCCCTGAGGCCGTGGATCCAGCTCCTTAGGTAGGTGGTCAATGGAATACCTCGGCATCCTGATCTCGGTCGATTCTGGCCCGGCTGACAAATCAATTTCGTATTGCGATCCTTGGCGGGCGCAGTGCAGAGCGGCTAAGCCGAGCTAAGTGTCCTGTAAACTGTCTCAATAGCAACGCCCCGGCGATTGTCCTGTGTGCTCCTTGTAAGCCGCCCAGCTGGAGAGAGAATATCCGAGATCAGACATCTACGAGCGGACGGCTTGAAAGGAGCCGGGACAATGGCGAGGAGATGTCCATTCTTTCTTTCGGGTCACCGCACATCGGGCCAAACAGGATCAATCACCGGAATCGCTCCCTGATCCCCAGGATCATGCGCGAAAATTAGTGCAAACTCGCAGCAGGTAGCAAGGCAACCAACCGGCCAGGATCTGACCGGAAAATCCGATCGAAGGGATAATAATTCCTGCCAGCCAGGCACATCCTTTTCGGTAACCTCCTTGTTTTGCGACAATTAAGGCAAATATTTTGCGTACTAATTAAGCACGGGCTCAAGGGCCCCGAGGATTTGCATATGGCGCGACGGATTTGCAGCCATTACCCTTTTGTTGGCAAAAGGATTTGGCCCGGGGGCGTTGCGTTTTCCTCCGGCTTATCGGGGATCGATACCGGTCCTCCTGCTCGGTTCCTTCCCGGAACTCGCATCCGTCACGCACCGATCGCGCGGGTTCTCTGGCCCTGGGAAATGATATGCAAATATTGACACCCATCATTTTTCAATATTTGAGCGTGAAATTGTGCCATCCTTTTGGCGTGGGATCGGTTAAGCAAAAGGAGTGTCGGTAACAGTGGGTGAAATTCATCTCAAGGCTGCCTGAGACAATGGGAAATTGATGGATGAATTGCCATGGCTGGAGGTCATCGCTTGGCCAAGGAAACTGTTTTGAGAGGCGGTGCCCGAGTCGACTGTAGGCTGAGCGAAGCGAATCGGGTTTTATAAATATAGTATTTGGGATTTTAAATAATATTTAAAGAGCTACTTAATGCAATAAAAAAATACTAATAATAATAATAAGATATCTAAATGTATTTATTACAAGAAATACTGCGTCATAAAATATGTATTTTATATGTAAATGGAAAACATAAATCAAATCGTACAAAACCCGTATAGGAAATGATTCTTTTGAGCCAAAGTTGCCTTCTCATCCCCATTATCTTATTGAAATCCCAGCCCTGACTCATCGTTTCAATTCACTTGCTAATCGCATTCACTTGCCTGCAAGTCTCCGCCTTGGGTGACCTAATGTTCGACCGAGTCAAATATGGACAGCATTTCCTCTAACCAAACTGACACCCAATCGGCCCAAAAAAATATAGAAGATCGAATCGCTTCCGTTTTTGGCGGAAGCTAGAAATCATCTTCTTGGGGCGGGACACGCGGCGCTGACAGGCGGATAACAGGACTCAGGACAGGACTCGCAGACAGACACCCAGACGTGGGGCATATGCTGGCAGGATAATCGACGCTAAATAGCGGCACGCGACCAACATTTTCCGGCCTGCGAGTATGAATATGATTTTATCGAAAATCGGGGACAAAACGCCGACTTCTCGTTCGACGCGGGGGGTGAAAGGCGGCTCATTATGGAAAATAATTTCATAATTCGTGGGGTTGCCGGGCTGCCAGTTCCGCCTGTCACCCCTCTGACTCCTTGACAATGTGCGAACGAACACTCGGGGTGGCTCTCCCTGGTGTTGCTATAATTTTATGAGCGATTTCGTTTATTAATATGTTAGCCAATGTTGCAAGGGTAACATGAATAGGCCACGTGGCAGGAAGGCGTTATGTTTACATTTCCCCCGACCGGCGATGTTATGAAATGATTTGCTCGCAGTGTAAATATTTGCCCAGCCGAAGGCGAGGGATTTGCCAACGCAGATTTGCACATTAATGTGCAATTATGAAGGGCATGTCGTCCAGAACGGAAGCAATATAAAACTTTTAGTGCCTTCACTCTCCACTTTGATGCCTGACAATATCTACAAATCAAAATATACCGTTTTCTTTAGCTTGGCTGCACTTTTGCCAGGAAGGAATAAGATAACTTATGTTTTTACATTAAAATACAAAGTTTCGGACATATATAGAGGTCACCAAAGCCGTTTTAGTTTCTTTACAGAATATTTCCTGTATGCAGTTCCAAAAAGTATTCAATGCAAAATATAAAATAAATAATGGCCTTGTAAGAAAGTGAATTTTAAAATCTACTAGAAATAAACAATTATTTTTTTTGTATAAATATTTAAGAAACTTACCATTCTTATAACTCTTTTTTCGGGAGAACTATAAGTAAAGTAACAGTTACCCATTTTTGTTTATTTTATAATTTCTTATAATTTTTCTAGACTCTAAGGTTTTATTTCCTAAAAGTTCGATAAACATAGTTCCTCCTTCTTCACTTTTATTATTTAATTTAGTCAGACATTGCCCACAAATCAAAGTGAATGCAAAAAATAACCTCCTCTCGGAATTTATGAAAATATCGCTTCCCCCCTAAAAGCAGCAGCACATCTGTTGACGCTCCATTTCCATTTCGAATCCATTTCAAGTGGAGTCACTTTCTCCGCTTTCCTTGCCTCCGCTTTCTCCGGCTGCAGGCTGCAACAAATCGAGGCTGGCGTGTAAACAAGGAAGCCTGGTGTAAAGTGTCGCTGGTGGCAATTGAGCCTTCGCCCCGGAATCCCGCGCCTGGGTCAACAAACTGCTCGATTCCAGCCACCCCAAACCCGGGCGACTTCTGGTCGGATTTGGAATCATCCCCAAAAAAGACGAAATCGAAATCGATGCGCCACGAATTTTCAGCCAATGTTTAAATATGACCATCAGGTAAGAGGGGGAATTACACTTTAAAGTTCAATTATTGGTTAGGAATTAAAGTTGAATTCTAAGGGTATTTTTTAGGGAAGAGAAACTTTAGATCCTCTTAAAAAAAATCACTAAATTATCCAAGTACCTATTTAATTAACATTTCATATAAGTTCCTAGTTAAATATAAATATCTAATACTTAAATACATTTCCTAAGCTTGCATTAATAATTAAAAATAAAAATACTCAATAAACTCTTTAGTTCCCTAAGTTTCCCTCCAAATAATCTCAGGGTCATGGCTAACTCATTAAGTTCTAGACTAAAAATATCTCTTAAATATCTTGCCCAGAATAAGTCCGCGGTCTCCGAGTTAATTAGTCATTTCCATATATCCCGAGATCATTTATAAAAACCCTCATTTGGCCATTTAGAGTGTTACGAGTTTAACCGGCACGCAGAACCATTCGTTCGAAAGGATTAGTCGCCTAATATTTTTGGGGAACCAGATCGGGACATTAACACGGATCACGCAGTGCGGCGGCGAAGGCAAAGCTTCTTCCAAAAATAGGATCCATCGTTAGAGGGCCAAATTTATTGGAGGCGAGAGACGAACGGCGGCGGCACGTTCCAAAACAATTTAGAAAATAATAAATAGCAAACATAAATTAAATTATTGTAATATACTTTGGAGCGGAGTATCGGAACGTAAGCTCCCCGATGCGACTCCTCCGGCGTCTGGAGGCGCGCAATTAAGTTAAGTCTCAATGGACCGGCGGCGTTCCCCTCTGGACTCGAATTCAGAGTCCCGAAATACGAAATATGGAATATTCGGCGGCGAGTGGTGGCGGGCGGGAGCAGGGGGAATGTCAAAAACGCAATTATTTATCCAAGCTGAAACATTTTAAAATCAATTAGAAAATGTGGCGACGCATGGCGCATGACGAACCAACTGCCACCGACTGACTGGGGCTCCCTCCTCGAACCGGAGACCGTTCCACTTTGTTTATCCAAGCGGCACAGATGAAGTGCCCCGGTGCAGCCCGATTGTCTGCCGCCTTTCCTAGGGGGAGATCCACGGATCCGCCGAATCCATATAATGATGTCAATGACAAATCACGGGCGCACGTCAAAAATCTGTCCTGAAATATTTCGAGCTGTCAATTCGCTGCGCCTTCGCGTCTAAAATTAGTTCCCAAATATTGTTACAAATGTGTTGAGTCCAAACAACTGGAAACTAATGAGAGAGGAGACCGGCAGCCCGAGTCCTCCTCAAGTGGAGGCCCGCAATTTATGCCTCATGTGAAAGACGAAGGCTGTAAGGACAAACTGAATTACTTGAACACACAAATAGTTGACGGAAAAATGTGCACAAGTTATGAGTGGATGCCAAAAGAAATATATTTTAGGGAGAAGAAAACACATATTCTTTGACACCAAACAGTTGTCGGTAATATTTATGTTTGGGTTTATTAGTTTAGAAATTAGAAGGGGTTTTAATAACAATTATCTTTCAATTCTAATATGTATTACCTAAAACGAGACACTTCTCCCGACAAGTTTTGATGGAAATCCTGAGTTCAAGGCAAGCAAAAATACCTCGGATGATGTAAAAATTATTCCTTAGGCGACAGGCGACTCAAATCGCGAAATTCCCGCGGCTCTGAGAGGGCGCATCAAATCCGCTGACACATGACACGGAAATTCGCTTTTTGCCCGCCCAGAGAACCCTTTCGGCGAATCGAATATGGGGTAATATTAATCTCGGGCCCCGTTAGCACGGTGATGCATCAAACAAGATTGACAATGCCTCATTCAGATCAATAACTCGCTCTGCCGGCTGCCGGTTAAATGTTCGAGAGTCAACCCCCAAATGAAATTTTTGGTGACACTCGCATTAAAAAAGACGCCTGCCGACAACGATTTTTGCAACCCTTTAGCGGAGTGGCATAAAAAATTGCGCTACTCGAGGGCAGGCGGAACGAACAAGTGCTGGACACTGTACACTGAGAAAATATTCTGGGAATCATACGGGAATTTAAAGGAAATTTTTCTTTGGAGTTAGTGCCAACAGATTTTCGATTCTGATTTATTTTAACGTACGTGTGAAAGCTTCGACATGTCTTCGGCCTTTGTTCGTGTGAAAAGCCGAAGATGCTTGATCCTCGGGGACCAGGTTGGGGCAGCACTGCTTCAAGTTATTTTACGTAGTTTTAAAAAGTAAAAAATTCCTAAATAAATGTATTTTTATTTTTTATTTCCCAGTGTAAGTCCGGAGTAGAAGGGGGCTGTGCTATGGCCCGGCAAAAGCGGAAATGAAATTAAGCGAAAATATGTTCCCGGCCAGCGAACCACACACGATTCTTTATTTTTTTTGCAGGGCTCTCTCTCTAGATTAAGTTAATCAATTTAACCAGCAGCTATATCAGCGGGAAAGGGGGCTGTGAGAGACCCCGATCGAGGCATACCATTAGCATGATTTAGTGCGGCGACCCCGCGGCTTCATTAGCATAAAAGAGTTCTTATGGCCATTCTAGGAAGCCTCCTCGGCTGGGCTGCGACTTTTCTCAAACACTCGAGCGGAGATTGAAGTCGGATTGGATCGGAGAGAGCGCTCAGGGCTGGTTACTGTATAATTTTTATGATATTGCCCGATTGTCCCTTCGCTTTTTTATTTATTTCTCTGTCATTCCCGTGGCCAGAAACATTTTATACTCAATTAATTCATCATTATTCGAGGCTTCTCCCCGGCCGTCGTCTTCGAAGTCATCAAAATTTGTTTGGTTGTTATTCGATTTCAGGCGAAATGTTTTCGTCTCCCTTGGTTTTCTTTGTGCGTCTCTGGAGTGAGTGTGTTTTTTGTTTAATTTTAATTTATTTACATTGAAATTCAATATTTGGTAAATGTATTTTTAATTTTACTGCTGTTGATTATTATTGACCGATCTGATGAAAAGGAATGCACGTTATATAGCCCCGGCCCGTAGCCGTTAAAGTCCATCACCTCAAATGGAATAGATCCCCCGATCGAGATACGTACACTGCTCGGCCAGGTGTCTGGGGGACCATCGCAATATGACACATGGCGAACACCTCGTAAGCTTTTCCATTTTATGGACTGCGAAGAACTTTCGGAGGAGTTCAACGACTCGAGCCCCTCAATGGGTTTTTGTGTGAATGTTTTTTTTGTATTTTTTGGGGAAATCTCTCTTGAATAAACATTTCGATTTAAATGCTTGAGCCTTTTATGAGTGAGATGGATGAGAGGCCTCGAAGGGGTGCTGATTAACCATTACTGGTTGGTTGAAAGCCATGAAATCAGGGTTTACACAATGATTTAATGGAGAAAATTGGTATCGCTTTCCCAAGATTTAAATGTAATTAAAATTTGGCTTAAATAGGATTTATTTTGAGAAGTCCAAGCATTTTAGATATTATATTATCACTTACTGTTTGAAATATTCCCTATAAATACGACTAGATCTCACTCCGATTTGTATGGTAAATTTCAGCCAAATGGCAAACAACTTCCGATTAACCATTCGATTGTCCGCATCAATTGGGGAGCCCGATAAGTTGCAGCTAGTGCTTTCTGGTCTCGTTCGTTCCAATCTGGGCCCCACAAAAAGGGAATAGACAATGCACCCGATACCTATGCCGTTGCCGATGGAAGAGGCTCCATCCCATACCTGAAAAAACCCGGAATCCCAACTCAGTTACAGTTCCGAAAAGGAGCGCAAATATGCGCAAAGGTAAAAGGAGTGGGGTGGCGGCGGTGGTGGTGGCGAATGCATTTGCGGAAATGTGTGCACAACATGCAACATAAATGGAAATGCCGTTTGGAAAACATATTGTTTTTGGGCCCCACCGACCGTTTTCAGCCTGCTGCAAACCCCTTCCCGAAAATGCACTAATTTTCCTAACGCGCCCCATGAGGCTGCAGTAAGGGGGAAGGGCACTGAAAGAAATGTTTAAATAGGAATAATAATGATTTTTATGTTATAACTTTAATATCATGACTTATACCGATAAGGACTTCAACTTTGAATATTTTATATTTTTTTCATTTAATATTGCAGACTGCTCACAGGAAACCATAATTAACTTTAAGACTAATTATTAAAATTATTTATGCTTTGGTAAAGCCAGCTCGCAGAAAGAGAAGAAAGGTAGCCAAAAAACAACAACATCTATTAAAATTATTATTATAATAAATAGTTTACTTAATTCAGAAATACCTATTTATACAAATAAAACTTAAAACATAACTGGAGTTAATTTTAATATATTTACTAACTTGGGTCTAAGCTAACCATAAAAGTGAAGAATTATGATTGCCATTTACCTTGATCCTTTTTCCAGGTAAATTATTTATTATTTTCCCTCACCTTTCGTGGCTTTTTAATTTTCAATTTATCCACTCATAAGCCCTAATTTTTTCAAGTGCTGGGAGGTCGTGTGGGCGGCCTTCGGTGGGTGGTATCTTTGAGCCGTTTGCTGCAGCGGCGCACATTTTAGAAATTGGACGGCATTTTTCGTTGAATTGTGTGCTGATTGTAATTCATTCCATGTGTGTGTGGGTGTGTGCTTGGCTAGAGTACACACAGGCACAGGACCTCCTTTCACCTCTCTCTCTCTCTCTGTCTCACACAGACAGAGAGGGAAAATTTGAAAATTTTGATTGCATGTTTCGATACAAAATGGCGCTGCAAAAACGAACTCGAACTGATGATGAGGCATGCCAATCCTGACGAGGACGAGCACGAGGGGTCCTTTTTGGCTCCGGCCAGGATTGCCCAGTGGTCAGTTTGCATGGTGGGAGGTGGGAGGTGGAAGGTGGGAGGTGGAAGGTGGGAGGTGGAGGCAGAGAGGCTTCCTGGGCAGTGCGTCCGTTGTTCGGCTGCCCAGGACGCTGGACTTTTGTGCGTTGGCTGCGCCTGCTGCAAATGTGCATTTTAGATCGTCGAAGCGTAAATTAGGATTTCAAAATGACATTTGGAATATTTACGACTTTGCCGGCGCAGGCCCAATACCCAATACCGAAAGCCGTCCCCCCTTCGTCCTGGGTTGTTGTTCATGGTAATTGCGTAGCCGGCTGCCCGATGATGTCCTGTCTGTTTGTGAACAGGCAACACACACGCAGGACGCAGGACAGGCCAGGCCGGGACAGGTGAGTGGGTGGTGGTGCGCTTCGGTTTTTGGAAATTGCCAAAAAGAGCTCCCTTTGTTGAATTATGCAACTTAAAATTTGGCACAAGTCCGTCTCAAATTTGGCCGAATAGAAGCTTTTGATTGGAAAATTGTTTGATTGGTTGCAATTTCGTGTTTAAATATTTTCACAGGCCCCCACAAAGGGCAGAACAAACTGCAAAAATTGCCAACATTTTTTGTTTTCCGTTCCCTGGAATAAGAGCGCCTGCCAAAACATGCAAAACCACTCACAATTCCTCTGAAGCTGGCCAAGTTCTTTTCGTGGGCAATCAATCTCGGCCATCTCGTTTTCATATAAAAGTCAAACTTGTCCTGCGCCCAGGGCGCAAAAAATGAAATCGAAACCAAAGCCCCAGGATCCTGGATTCGGGATATGGGATTCAGGATTCGGCATCAGGGACTCGGAACTCGGTATCCCCATCACCGTCAGTCATCAAAGTCCACCGACTTCAAAATAGACTCTCCTCGGCAAACGCAAAACAGCAAAAACGCTGCATAATAAACAAGAAAAGCAACAAAATTATACAAGTACCAAAACTCACACACTCACCCACACACAGGGCAAACAAAAAATATAAATACAAACAAACTTACACACTTTTGTCAATACGTGTTTGTGGATGCACTGTCAAAAAATTGTTATAGGTAATAATATATCAAAATAAATAAAATGATCTAAAGGAATATATAAAAGGTTTTACTTGATATCGGAAAGTTTTCATCTCTATGGCAGTGAAATCGATAAGTAGATATAAGATCATTGCTACTAAATGCGTGGTGTACTTGGACAGTTCATAATCATTATATAAATCGGAATTTGTGAGCTCATATTGACTTACTGATATATCTCATAGTTCTTAGAACTCTAAGACCCGGAAATCGATAAATCTTAACAAAATCCTTGCCACTAAATGTGGGGTGTAATAATCATAGGCAAAATCGTTATTTAAGATATGATTCCGTCAAACAGATATATGGAAAAATAATTAAGAGTTACTCTGTTACACTTGATATCGAAAATTACCCATCTCTAACTCAATGTAATCGATAAGTCCATATAGGAATTTTGTCATCGACTTGATTATTTATTAGGAGAATCACTTAATATTGGAATAAGAGCATTTCCTACTAATTTAAATCGAAACTTTGATTAAATGAAATCTAAAAATAATAATTATTACAGAAATATCAAAAGAAGGATAGTAGCATTATTATATTTATATTATATTATATTATATAATATATATTTTTATATTATATATATTATTATATTTTATAGTGTTTTTTTTCACTGCACAATATTGCTGATATGTGTGCTCACATATATATTTTGTATATTTTCCATTTTCACCGAAATAAATAAACATCATCAATGTCAAATGGAAATCACTCGCATTGGCAGGCACCCCGGGAAATGAAATGGAATTGGGTGGGAGGCGATTGACGGGGTTTGAGGTGGCTCCTGGGTATGGTGGTTCTCGGGCAGTCCCTGGCATTTGCTTTTTATGAAACTATTTCAAAATGTGAAACCAATTCGCATAAAATTTTGTCAGCGGCCCGGCCCCAGTGACATGGAAAATAAAACCAAATAAGAATGTAAAGCTGGCTGGCGGTGCGAGAAATAAAATATATAAAAATAAATGTCAATTTCACCGCTGTCCGTCCGTCCATTCCGGGTGTTTATTGACATTTTGGCAAACGCAAATCTCGCCGAGCCTGCAAACTCGCCTGGGAGGTCGTCATCGTCACCGTTGATTTTTTTTTTTTCTCCCAGAGTTATTTGCCTTCGTTGTTTTTCCCCAGTCACGGGAGGGAAAAACATATTTGAAAACCATTGGCACATGTCCTTATGAATGATGTGCTAATGTGACAGACGGAGGTGGATATTTTTTGTATATATTTTTTTATTGATGAGGGACTGTGAGTGGTTTTTGGGATCGTTCAGTAACAGGTTTTGTAACGTCGTGTATCGGGATTGAAATAAAATGGATTAATGTAAGGAATGAAGGTGTTTCTGAACTTATATATATATTTTCTGTATATTAAAAACCTCATCACATTACCGAAAATATAGGTAATTAAATATAAACAAAGTATAAAAAACTGAGTTCACCATGAAAGCTTATTTGAATGGTTTTTTTGAATGGTTCGATACATATTTTTCCATAATCCTTATTCGAAAGTCCATAAAAGTATTATTTACGCGGAACAACTGTACTTCTGGGAAGAAAAATTTCATTGAGAAGTAGAGTAAATATTATCAATTTGATTATAAAAGAAATATCCAAATAACTTACAGTTTTTACTTCCTATGATTAGGTTTAAGTCAGATTTACAAAAAAAAATTAATTGTGTTGCTTAAATTGTGGTTTTTAATTTATATTCAATATCTCCATTAATTAACTTCCACTTCCCTCTTCTAATGGCTTCCAAATAGAATGGCCTCTCTCCATATTAGACTTCTTTATGAGCCTCTCCCCAAAAATCTTCCATGATTTCACTCCCACTGATCTCAATTACAGTCTCGCCTTTTCTCTCCCTATTTTCCCCCGAATGGCACCCGCTCCACAATTAGAGGCAATTGCCGAGCCGAGCTCCATCCACGAATCGTCTGAAAATCAAAACCTCCCCAGGGCTGCATAAATTAAAGGCTTGCCTTGACGAGTAAGAGGAAAAAAAAGTAGAATAAAATCTGCAGCGGTTCGGGGGACTCCCCGACCACGTGCTGGCATTGCGCGGCACAAAGGCGAGCAACAAAAAATCGCTCTGGGACAATGACAGGCCCCAAAAGCGGCTGCCAGGACACTCGCAGCTCCCCCTCACCGCCGCTGGCGCCCTGTAACGGCATATCCTTGGGAGAATGCTGCACCACAGAATTCCAAGAAAATGCGACAGTTTTCCCTTCTTCGACGAAGGAACGCATTTGACACGCGGCGTGCGACATTTATCAAAAAAGGTAGAGGAGCGGGAACCAAAAAAAATCGAAGAAAAAAACGGATAACTTAAAAAACAGAAACAGAAACTGAGACGGAGACAGGAATTGTGATTGATCGGCGGGCAAGTGTGCTCCTCATTTAGTTCTGGGATGGATTTGGGAGTGCCTATTACGGTTGACCTTTGGCACGTGTGCCTTTTGAATAACCCTTTTGGAATGCGGTAAGCCATAATGGCTCTCTCATTTTATTATATTGCAGCCAATCCATCATCGAGGAACATGCAGTCATAAATGGAAACTCCATTACACAGTAAGTATGAACAATATATACAAAATGTATTCAGAGTGAACAATACATTTTTAAAAGGCTTAATTAACTTTGAAATAATTTTAGGAAATTCAACTTTCGGCAAGTATATCCTTATTTTTCTATGCAATAATTTATAACAATTTCATTTTTTCTCAGTGACTTCATAAACTGCAACGAGTTTAGCACTTCCATAAACATTTAGAGCGAGTTACCGATTTCTGCCGGACTAGTAAGAAATTTATTAATTTGCGGGGCCCATAAATACGAGTTCGGCGGGAAGTTTCAGCGACTTTATGACGAATGTCGGACGTAGGGCTGAGTTGGTGCCACATGCGGCGAGTTATTGGCCGCGTCCCTGCTGCAATCAAAATCAAAATGAAAATGAAAATCGAACGGCATCATTATCTTTGGCCCAACGCTCATAACTCAGCCCAGAGTGGGGGAAGGCTATCCTTGGCGACAAGTCCAGGTCCAGGCTCGAGTTTCGGCCCCCCTCAGGCGGGCATTGTCATAAAACTGCATTCATTCATTTATAATTTAATATCGATCGGTGTCGACTCACTCTGATGGATGTCCGATGCTGCACCGGAGCTGCACTGGCCATCGTAAAATTTTATGCCAGCCCCATTGCCACGTTTATGGCCGGCAAAAGTTCCTGGCCAGCTTTTCCTCATCGTCAGAGGCAGAGACTCACTCGCCTGCGACTGCGACTCATATTTTTGTGGCCTTTATGGCATTTGGCAAATCGAAGGCCATAATTCACAATTTAATTAAGAGCCGCAAATAAAGCGAGCTGCATTCCTGGCCCCAGTTTATCGCCCTGTCTCCGCACATCAAAGCCCCAACACGGATCAAATGTCTCGTTTGGCATTGGATGTGCCGGAGTCTCTGTTTCAGGCTTTATTATTTGGTCTATCTTCTTAGCTGACTCATGTCAGTTTAAAAATTTAAGTAAAAGTGGTTTTAATTAGATATAAAATTAAATATATTTATATAATTAATGGTGAATATTGTAGAAAATGTTCTCTTGTAGATGTAATATTTTTTATATCGTGAAAAATTTCCTCTTACCCCATATTATTACCTTCTTGAATACTCTACTCATAGAACGCCGTTTCCGGCTGAGATCCCCGCAGATGTCAGAAACTTTTCGCCGCCCAGCATCACACACAAAAGGCTCTGTGCTCAGGAAGAATGGGATGGCCTGAGCGACTTGAAAGGAAGATGCGTAAAAGTAATTTTAATCGAAAATTGATTTATAATTGAAAAATCTCATTTGCAGAAATTGATTTACCGCAGCATCCGCAGCACCAAGAAGGAATCCTTCCTCGTCCTTGCCACCACCTCGTCCCAGCACCATGGCTTTCCCGGGAAAATGCGTGCAATATTTTTCTGTTCAAAGGCAGTTTTCCTTCAGGAGGAAGAAGTGGAAGCCGAGGTAACCGAGCGTCAAGTGGTTGAGATAACAAAACTTTTGCCAGTAGAAAAATGTCTGCTAAGGACGAACAGCTGCAAAGAAGCGGCAGGAACTTGCTCAGGCAGCACTCTAAGAAATTCACCAAAATTCAGGAAAAGCTTACCTATTTGAATTAATTTAATATTTAAAATGTTACACAAATAAATTAATTCTTATAAAATAATTTGCTTTATTTAATTTATATTTCTTATAACAAATGTTACTTTTATTAGCTAAAATCTTTCGGGGCTTACAATATTTTTTCGAGTGCCCAGAAACCAGGGAGCAGAGTCTTAGGGGGCATGGCTTGGCATCCTTTGGCTCGGCCCGTTATCTCCTGGCGCTTTGTCATCATCAAAGGAGCTGCCGCCGCGCCGCCAACTTCGCCCATTGACTTTGCTTACGTTTAGATTTTTCTAGCTATTTTCCAGCTGGTGCGGTGAGCGGCACGCTTGCGGCAACATTGTAATTTTGAAAATGAGTAAAGTTTGAAAAACCTTGTGGTTAGCCCCGATTTCTTTCCCTCCTCCTTTAAGGGGTTCCTTTTCCTGTTCCTTGGGTCGGCCTGGTCAAATCAAATTCTTATAGAAATCCCCTGGCAACGCCGCTTCCGTTTCCGCTTTGACACTTGTTTTGAACAGCCTCCCCCATCCGCCGCCACTAATTCAATTATGCAGCGAGTGCAGGAAAGTTTTTAAATTATTTAGCAAGTTTCCATTCGGCGGGCACACTGCATCCTGCATCCGTAAATCGTGTCCAAGTCCAAGTCCAAGTCTGGGTGTCTCAAGTGTCATCTTTCTTTGTCTGCGCTGTGTCCTGCGACAGGCCGGGGTCCTCTGGCTCTGGCCTCTGCCAATTATTGCAATGCGCACTGCGCACGCACCTCCGGCAATTAAAATTAATTTCCTCGCAGACGCCATTGTCTGGCTGAGCAGCCAGAAAGGATAACGCGGGGACAAAACATTGTTTCCCGCCTGACTGATTTATCTTGATTCCGATGGCCCCGGCGAGTTCCGTGGGTGGCCACGCTCCCTCGACTGGCTGTCTTTAAATTTTTGTCCCAGGTGCGTGGGTCTTCATTTAAATCAAGGCGGAAAATAATTTAAAAATAATCTAAAGCATATAATTTATATCGATTTATTTGTATCTCCTTATTATCTGGAATATTTAGGCCTATCAGCTACGAATAAAACACAGTATTCCCTTATTTTCCTAACAAAAAACTCGTCAAAATCCCATATTGGAATGTTCGACATAATCAAATCGCTGATATAAATCTCATTTGGCAATTCATCAACGGAGTTAGGAAACAATTAAAAAATTTGAATATCCATGGATCAATTTAAACTCTGCCTGTGAACGGGCCAAAATTAAAAGACCAAAATAAAAGGCTAACTAATTCATTTGCATTCGGGAAACAATGAAATATTATGACCAGAAATAGCATGCATCAAATGCGAGAATAATCAAATAAATTCCAAAAAGGCAAATCGAAAAATTGAAACATTAAAAATAAACCTAATCGCTTTTGTGTATCCATCACGCAAATTTTTATAACGCTCATAAAACCGAACAACAACAGAGGATACAACAAATAAATACAAAAATCACAACGAGCGAATGCAAATGGGCCGTAGATGGCGATTTGAATGACAAAACAAACACCAATCGACGCGTAACTCAAATCGAATCTTCAGTCCGTCGGCGACTTTTGGCCAGACCTGTCTGGACCGAGTCTTAATGGTATGCGAGCCGGGAGAGATATGGCTTGTTTTATTCGTCCGATTAGCCCCTGCCCGAGTCGAAAAGCTGTCTAAACGAGCATTAGGCCGTAAACAATTCAACTTCCGTTGGCCGCAATCGTGTTTTGAGTGGGTGTTATATCTATTTGCATTAGCGATGCTAATAAAATGGACAAAACTAACGAAATATCGGTAGTAATAAGAAGGAAAATAGTGAATAAATATTGGAAAATATTATACAAAGTATACGAGTCAAAATTGTTTAAACAAATTACTGTTGGGGTTTTAAATATTTATTTTAAGCTCGTAAAAAAATAAAGGAAACTTAATAATTAATTAATAAAGCTATAATGATATTTCTGTATTTCTTTTGATTTAATTTGTTAATTTTTAAACTGAAGTTAATATCGTTTACCATTTTATTTCAATTATTTTCGAAATATTATCGCTATTTCGGTATATTGCCTCTTGTGCCATCCCAAAATCTGCATCCAAAAGATTCAATAATCACGACTTCTGTCGCGCTCATTACGATGTGGCACGTTCTTTGGTTGCACGCGTAATTTAACCAAATTTGTCGCATTGCGGCAACGCTGCGTATGCGCAATCCGCTTGTTTGGATTTCGCGCGATATAAATCATGTTGCCATAAACTATGAAGCCGCCAATACACATGCCCATGTCTCGGCAATCTGTATTTAGTGCGTCATGTGTTAAATTTCCCTAATAATAGTCAAATGTGCTCAATAAAATGATCACGTACGAGGCGATCGATGGCGACCGTTTTGGACGCTGAGGTGACACAAATTTTGAACTCGTTTTTGATTTATTGCCAAGCTGCGATCGCTGCTGGCTAGCAACGCTCGCCGTTGCCTAATTCAATAAAGTCAAATCAGTGCAAGCTCAGCGAAAACTTTGCATCGGACTCAGATCGATATATAGCCGGCATCCCAGTGGACGCCTCGAAAGATGCCACTGTGATCGCAACTATGTCAATATTGTCACGCCATCCGCACCCCACTGAACTCCGTCCGGTGGCGGTTGCAGTTTGCAGTCACTGTTTCATGTTTCGGTCGCCGTGGCATTTCCTTTTCTGACCAACAGCCGTCAATCAATTTGTTAGCTCTGCCGGTTAGTTTTTTTGTATCTATCTGTTTTTTTTTTCGATGGTGACCTGTCATTAAACAAATGACGGCTCATTTCCAAATTCGTAGCGAGTAATTTTGCTTAATTTGTAATATTTTTTGCGTGCAATTGGTATTTTAAATGGGGATTCAACGGTCAATCAATTGGTTGTCAGAGAAATATTCGGCTGAGGCTTATGCGAAGTGATAGTAATAGTTAAAATTTTATTATAATATTAACAATAATATTTTAAATCGCCGACCACACAGAAACTGCTAGTCCGAGACTCCAACTCTTGAATCAAAGGCTGAAAAGGCAACTGTTGCCTTTTTCCGCCCTCCCCAGGGAGGGGTTGCAATACCCAAATCGCCCCCATCCCGCCGAGCGGCAATCCGTCCGCCGGCTGGCATTTGATTTGGCCAATTTATGGCACGTTCCGCCGCCCGCTGCCGCCGAGAAGAATTTGGAGCGAGTTGGCGCAGCGCATGACCATAAAGCGGCGGCAGTCGGCGGTCGGCGTTCGGCGGCAAGCGGCAAGAATGCCGCTGCTGGCCAAAACTACGGCCAGACTCGGTCAGAAATTATTGCAATCATTGTGGTTCAACAGTGGGGAAAATATAATTAAAATTAAAGGATTTAATACCAGGAAAGAAGAGATATAAAAATCATTTATTATTTACAGAGATTTTAATCTGTGCAAGTTATAAATGAAATAGTTTAAGTCGCTTTGTTTATTTTCTCAAATCAGAAATATGTCATAAAGATTTATTTAAAAATTCTTTTAAAATTCTCTGAGATGTTGGGAATCAAAGAAAATAAAAGTTATGTTGTCTGCTTGCCCCACTGTGCGCTGCAGTGGCTGTTGCAGTTGCAGCTGCCGCCTGTGCCCGGCGCATGTCAACATGGGTTTCATAAATGGCAGCGGACAGCGTTTTGTCAACGCGTTATGTTCTGGCTTGTTTTTATTGTTGCTGTTGTTGCTTTCGCTGCTGCCGACGCAGCCGATGTTGCTTATGCCTTTATGTGTCGCCCCGGTATTCAGTTCAATTTTTTTGCTCATTTTTTTCGGTTTTCCTTTGCTCTTTCTGCTTATTTATTTAATCTCTGTTTTTGTTTTATTGCACCGCATTTGGCAACTGGTTATGAAGTCTCATTTTCGTATTTCTCTTAATTAAAAACTGCACTAATTTTTAATTAGGCTTTTTTGCAGGCCTTATTCGCTCCGGCACGAAGTCGGAGCGGTGCGTTTGGTGCGGTTGCATCGAGTTTTGCCTCGCTCGCTCGATTTGTGCACTCGCTTATTAATTAATAATTTATTTTGGCTTGATTGCCAGTCGATTTATGTAATTCGCATTCGCTTGCCAGATGAATTCCGAATGGAATCAATTAAAAATCGATTCGATATGGCTATGGTTATGCGGATTATTCAGCGGAAGCGAAGCAAGGTGAAAATAAGGCATTTAATATATATGTAGTTCCTGTTATTACTTTATTAATCGGATGGGAAATCTTGAGTTGGGTACTTAATATTATTTAATTGTTATATTTTTAAACGAGATTTATTGGTAAATAAATGTAAATAGGAAATAAAATAAATCAACACATTTTTAAAGTATATATGAGTTTTTTAACTAGGCTACTGGTTTTTAAAATTATTTTAATATAACAGATTATATAATTTACATTTGCTAAATGGGAACGCTTAAAGGTGGATCTACTCTAATTTAAAATTTTCTTAGATCTAAGACAGAGCTAATTAATATAGGTAATTAATTATATGAAATGCATTTTACAATTTTATGTAAAAGTTAAACTTCCACATACGATTTCCCATTCTTTAAACTTGTAAATCATCAATTTCTTTTCATTTTTCATTTGCCTAGATTTATTAAGTCGAAACTTGAGATGTTCTGACACTTATATACATTATTGCATTGTACTTATACCTTCCGAAAACACGGGGAGGCACAAAAAATTAATGGCCCTGCGATGGAGAACAACGCTTATATTGATTTCGACCCCAATTTATCAAGCGATTTCCCCCGCGAACAAGTGAAAAGTCGCCGCCCGTCGAAGGTTCGCCGGGAAAATGCTAAGCAAAATGAAAAGTAAAGTTATCGGCGTGCGTACGCGTATATATAAGGCACGAGCCATCAAACAATGATGATGCGCAAGAATTCACATTTTCAAAATGGATGGATGGGCCCATCCGCCGGCGAATGAATTATATGGAAATATATCCTGAAATCCTGGGGAGGGAGTGGATGAGTGTCGGATGCGGGGGGGGCCATGTCAAAAAGTTTGTGACTTGGGAACTTGGGGCATGTTTGTTATCATTATCATTAGCCAGCTTTGCGGGGGTTCGTGTATTTTTCAGCGTCCTCCAAAGTGGGCGTTGCCACCCGGTCATGAATTATGGCTGTCAGTTTTTCTTGAGGTGGCTGTAAGGACCCTGACTTTGACTCTGAGTGGGAGAGGGAGTCGGAGTCACTTTCATTAGCTTTAATTTGCCGGAAATATTTACCCCGCCTATTTTTTTGTGAAATTCTCTTTTTGCCGGGCTAATCTCTTTGCATTTCTTTCTTTTATTTATTTTTTTTCTTTTTGGCTCACTCGACCCTTGGGGTCGGCGGTTCTGCTTTGTTGTTTCCTCTCGGACGCCCTTGAGCTGTTTTTAATTCGGTTTACAGATTATTAGCTGCTCATCGCTTAATGCAAATTCGATTGAGGAATCTTGGCTAGGTGTTTTGCCAGTCTCCTTCCCCTTAGATTCCTATCGCTGGAGCTTGGCTTTAATGTGTTTTCGAGTGACATTTCTTAGTTTATGTAATTTCATTTTAATTTTTGGTACTTCAATGACATTTTAATGCTAGCCTCGTTCACCTACGTGTGATTTACAGGTCGCGATAGGCCACGTCATATTTTGTTATATGAGAAAAACATTACTGGAGCCCTTCGGGACTGTAAAACTAACATAAATCCACACAGAGAAAAATCGTTTGAAACTTAAAAAAATACTATAAGTTGTGAAGGCTTGCTAAGATTGTTACGATTTTTTAAGTTTATGAAATGTACTTTAGACAACCTTTTTTAAAGGTTTTTAAGGAATTAACTATCAGGCCTTTCTAGAAAATTAATCAGGAAAAAATTATTTTGTAGAGCTAAAATTTTATAAACCTTACTTATGCTGTGTTACTTTTCTCTCAGTGCCTTAAACATCTCGGCCGCAGTTTGTGGCACGCGTGTGCTACACTGTGATTCCTGGAACAACAAGTCCAACTGCCTTGGAACGTGTTCGCTGGGGGAGCGGGGACTGGGAATGGGAATGGGATCGAGCCCCGCTTATGACATGTTCATTGAGTCCGCTCCATATATGCCAGACCCACTCCAGCCAAACCCAACGCCGTTCACGCAGTTGTGCGACATAAAATTTTCATAATTTTATCGCTTTTCTTGTAAACGAGGAGGCACTCACGCATTTCCCGGGCCTGCACGTTTCGGGCGACACTTGATTATGAGAAATAGCCATAAAATGGTGCCCCTGTTTATGACTTGAATGCATAAATTTACCCCTTGGCCCCACACCCACTCAGCCACGAAACCCCAAGAGTAGTTGAACTCCGATATAGAATTCCGGCAAGGTTTGTTTCTATTTATTATGCACATGAATTATATAACTAGCATATCATATTACATGCAAAAGGTTTCAAAAAGTTGAGCAAGAATCCAAGTCGACATTTTGCCAAGATAGGCAAATTAATGCGGCTTAAAAAGCATAAAGCTTAATTAGGTTTACAAAGGCAAAAAATAATTGTTGATAAAGTTAAGGCGGTAAAACCTTGGAAATAATGAGAAATGTAAGAAAAGCAGAGGGAAAAGCAACCTTTTGTTAAAATATTGTGAATATTTTACTTGGTTATGGAAATAAACAAGTAATTCTAATAATAAAGTAAAATAAAACTTTGATCTGCATTTTCCAAATACAATTTTTTTATACGTGTATACACGTATATAGTTGGAATGAACTATCACTTTAATAAAATATAAAAAACAGTTTTAAATACTTGATTGCATTAAAACTTAAGGCATGCAACCCATATAACTAAGAGTTATTAAAAACGTTAAAGTTCAAAATGGATTTTCCTATTGTTTTAATTACTTTCACACCTGATAAAAATTCTTGTAGTGCGTTCTAACCCCTGATTTATTATTAAGGGTGAATTGCAGTCCTCAAGGAGGTTAGAATAAATGCTTTAGGAAGTTAAAACTTAGTACTTATATCCTCTCCAAGTTCAAATGAAAAGATGACATGCATATTATGTATCCCATATTATATTCCTGTTTAAGAACATGGTCACTGTCTGATTGACAGGAAAATAAATGGGAAAACTGCCATAAAGATTAATAGTAAACTTGGTTTGTTAAATACCAATTTAAAGTCTTCTATTCGTTGAGGGTTCTTAAAAAAGTCCGCAGCCCAAATAATTTTCCAAATAACTTTTTAAAGAATCTTAATGTTTTTTGAAAAACTCCCGAAAACAGCTCCTGAAAAAACAAACAGGGAAACCGAAGTGCCCCAGGTCTTAGCTGTTAACACCCTTACCGGGGTGACTGTGTCCATGAATCACTTTTTAAGTGAGTGTCGCACACGTTCCCCTTCCAAGTCTCCCTTTCTGCAGAAGGCTAAGGGATGGTGTCAAAAGGACAAGTGCCAGTGCCGGGCGAGCCGTTATGAAAATTCAATTTTGTGTCGAATTTATTAAAAGCAGCTTAAAAATGCTAAGCGCATTGAAAAGTAGACATTTGGGAATTCGGACAAGTGTAGATTTGAGCAACTTCATCCGGTTATCCAGCGTCCTGGGGCGGTTTCAGTTCTCCTGATGTTTTGGCCGCAGGCTCCGGGGCACGGCCCAGCCCTAATGGAATAATTTCTGGCCTTAAGTTAATCAAACGGGAGTTCGATCTGTAAGGTCTCTGGAAGGGGTCAGAAATTCAGTTCATATGGCAGCGGATATTCCAGATGGCGTTAACGGGTGCAGGGCTGGCAAATTGAGTTTAATAATGGGAAATTATGGTAACTCAATTAGAACAACTATCCCTTCGGTTGACCTCTGGGAATTTAAAGAAATAGCTTCTTAGCTCGATTATTGTATTGCTTATATTAACTAAAGAGTAAGATAATGTAATGAATATTATTATTGTAATAAATTAAACTATGTTAAAGTATTTAATTGTAAGATTTCCTCAATATCTTCTGATGAAATAACAAACTAAACTATCTTCTACAGAAACTAGGCTACAGAATACACCCAAAAATCACTGCCTATGTCCCATAACTGTTAGGACATACCTTGTGTCCTGTAACCGCCTCCCAAAAAACCCGAAAGTCATCATTTCACAACTCATCTAATCCCTGGCAACCCGGATCCCTTTCCTCACCGTACTTAATCCTCAACTTTGCTCACTTTTTTTCCTTCCACATTTTAGTGCGGGGGACTCGCATATTTTCCCATTTTATGTAAATCTTTCGGCACAAATGGCAAACCGCCCCCGGGAAGCGCAGGCCAACCCTCGAACACTCCAACACTTTGCTGATTATTAAAAGCATACTTCTGGGCGGTGCTGAGATGATGAGGCGACCTAGGATGAGGAGGACAAGTGCATAATTTTCCAATTGCTTTGTTTTATGTGCGACTTACGGGGTGTCCTTTTGTCCGGCCGGCTGTCCCCTTATCCGGCTCCTTTATTGCCGTACAATGTAAACAACAGCATCGCCACAAGAGATCTCGAAAGCGTTTCAAAATTTCATTACTTTAATTTAATATGCAAAAAGGGGAATGCTCTATGGCTCTATGGGGGTTGAGCCGGCATTTTGACATATTTTCATTTTCATTTACATTTACATTTTCATTCCGGCGCTTACCATAATTTCGCCTTTGATTGTGGAGATTTTAGATTTTAGATTTTAGAGCCCGAAGTGCGCAGCTTCGCACGCAGCCAGCAGGTTGACTTCCGCACCAGGACCTCCAAGGGGTTGATTTCCGGTGCTTCCAACCCCTGCGCTTATGATTATGATATTATTTCGAAATTATCCGCTTAGCTTCACGGCCTGGAAGCGGGCCATATGTGCGGCCGTTGTGCCGGAAAATGGAATCATCTCAGTGTTAATAATGATGACATATGATTTTCATTGTCAAATTTGTTCGCTGCTCGCCGTTAAGTGAATTGGGCGCATTGTCATCTTTTTTATAGAGTCAAGTCGAGTAGCTGGTTGCGTTAAATTTGTTGGCACATCATTAGTCAGGGTCGGGAAGGTGGACGAACAAGGATCGCATCTGTTTTGATATTTGTTGAGGGGTGAGCCCAGGGAAAGGGTTACTTACATCACACAGACAATTGACTGAGCCAAGTGGGCGGACATTGCGAGCAGTTTTTGATTTATGATTGGCCATCTTAATGTCTGCCATTAGCTAGAGTCAAAATTCGGGGCCGGAAAACCCGTTTAACACAAATATGTGACAAATCAGAGTTTCTTTGTGTTTCAAAATAATGTTTGCATACTTAGAAGATCCCAAGGAAAAGTTAGATAATTCTGCTAAAGCATACTTTTTGTCTGCAACAAGTAAATAATTTAATTAATTTTACAAGAAAACTAGGGAGAACATTTCTTCTCTACCTTCTATTAGAAAAGTACCCCTACTTCCCAGCTGGCCGTAACTTTTCATTAAAATTCATAAAAACTTTAGTGGAATATGGGGAACAGATCACGTTCGGACCATCAATCACATGACATGGCGGGACACGAGCGAAATTCTTAATGGCCGCCAATCAAAGTCGGGCTGGAAATTACGCCAGAAAGTGACACAAAATCTCCGCCGCCATGGGTGGGCGGTGAATTTCCCCCATGTCCTTGGTCTCCTGTCTCCTGTCTGCTGGCAATTTCCACCTGCTGTGCGGCAAATTGTTCCTTTCGCCTTATTGAAAATGATAAAGAAAAAAAAACACGCAAAACTGGCAACGAAGGGATTACGGATTACGTTAGCCTCGCGGGGGTTTCACAGAGTTATTCGAGGCAAATTAATAAACGGCCATCCTTGGGGTTGGATATCGGAGGAGGAGCGGTTTTGTCGAGGTGAGACGCCGACAATGGACGTTTACAAATTTCGTGTGATTTGTTCCCGACTTTGCCACTTCCGGGATGTCTTGCCGGGGGCCGGTCCTTGCTGGGATTATAAAAATAAAAACTGCCTTTTGCCATATGCCATTTAAATGATAAAAGGATTTCGTCCTTCCCCCCAAAACCTTGTGAGCACAAACACACACACACACACAACGGCGAGAGCAACGGGACTAAGGCTGACCGCCCCCAAAATGGACACGCACACGTGGTCAATTGCGTTTGGGGTCAACCCTTTCGCACCAGCGCCATCATTCTGCTGTCCAGCCTTTTCTCCAGCTCCGGCTACAGCTCCAGCTCCAAGCCTTCTCCCAGACTACGACTCACAGGACACTGGCCAAAAAGAACTTGCACTTAATATGGGAATTTTCTTAATAACAGTTTTGAAATATCTTAAAGCCATACATATATAATCTATAATAATAATAATCTATATATAAATCTAATCATTACCAGTTCCTATAATACTTATACTTCAGCTACCTTTCTCTCAGTGTAACCCTCCTGGCCGGGCTCGAAGTGTCAGCACATTTTTCAAAGGCGCATATAAAATGGCAGTCATACATTATGGCCATATCTGCCGGGGCCAGTCCGTTGTCAGTGGAAATCGGGGAAATGGGAATGGAAATGGGTATGAGAAGTACGGTTGGAACGGGGTCGGAATGGGGCCCGGGTAACCCCTGCTTTTTATGTGTGTGTGTAATGCCTCGGTACAGATTATGCATTAAGCGATTATTTAGCATTTTTCTTACATAATGTCGCTTCCACTTGGCCATGTCCAGCACGAAGGGTGGTCCTTGTATATACTACATACATATATACCCATAAAAAGTGGACAATGCTATGTGCCTTCTAATCTGTTTATGCTTATGTTACCGTTAGTACATTAACCCCTCTCTGTGGGTTTAAGGGGTAGCCCCAGGACTTACCTTAATCGCTTTTCCTCGAAAGGAGAGGGTTAAAGGAAAGTTTTTAGTAGTAAATCTAATATAATGTAATTTTAAAAAATCCCAAGTCTTCCCAAATGGCAAAAATGTAGATCAAACTGATATTTATCAATATAGAAATATCCTTTGAATTTTCTCTTCTCAGTTCCTTTTTGGTTTGAAATGTAATTTCCCCCTTCAATTGGGCTCAATGCAAATGGATTCGGAGGCGCACGGAATGCCAAACGAATAATTACTTTTTTCCTAATTAATTTGTTATTTTGACTTGCTCCTCATCTGCCCGTTGGCAGAGGGTCCTGTCCTGCCAGCTTCCCGACTGGCTCGCTGTCTTGCTGGCTCGGCTCATTTCTTTTTGCCTGTCCGAGCCCGGCTTATTTCGCTATTAGCGAAGAGCTCTGGTAGGCAGAATGGATAATTAAATAAAGCACCGAGCTCCATCGGGCGGAGAGGAGCGCTGCGTCGATTTAATGAAAATTGCATTTTAATTTCATAAGCAGGGACTCCAGAAATTCGGGCCAATTAAAAGGCCCAGCCCCGAGGCCAGAACCTTCATAATTTCCGTCCCCCAAACGATGTGGCTTAAAATAATTGCCCAGTTGGCTCAAAGTGGACACACGAGCATTTCATAGTTGGGACTTCTTCCAGCAACAACCCACCAAAAAAAGAAGAAATGGAAGCAAAAAAAATGGTTGCTTGAAAGTGTCCGCTTTTTTATTTGATTTCCTTCCTTTTTTTGTTGCCTTTGGTTAGCTGTCGCTCACGTAGGCAGTGTCCATGTAATTAAATTAAAATGGAAAATTTACTCGTACTGCGGATTAAATTAATTTTCATTTGCATTTGCATAAGTTCGTCCCTCTCCTGTCCCTCTCTCTAGGCATGGCCCTCGTCCATTCATTAATTCCTTCATTATGCCATTTATTGCTGAGCTTGCTGGAAATGTGCCTTGGTTTTTATTTTTGGCCCATGTCCATTAGGAAAACCAGCGGGCTTTGGGCTGAGGCTTAAGCAAAAGTAAAAATAAACGAAATTTGAAATACATTTTAAGTTATAGAAATTATTCATTACTTTTTTTATTGATCCTCTTCTTTTTGGTGTTCCAGTCAACAGACTCCGTGGATTGCTTAAATGACTATATTTCAGAATAGCTGTGGGAATATTAGAAACAGAGTACAAACTGATGGTCAATTGACCATAACATAGCATTTTTTAGCTCCTAAACTAATCACTTCTAATAATTACTCACTGCTGAACCTAATTTAGGTCAAATAGAGAACCCAATGATGTCGAAAATAACACTGGTCTATAAATTAACAATTCCGTGAAGAATTGATTTTAGAATCAGTCAGAATTCTTATTTTTTTAAAAATTAAGATAATTTCAGAATGAGCAAATGAGTATTTGTCTTATATTTTAAAATATATATGTTTATTACCTTACATTACCTTATATTTACCTAACAAATAATTTTCTCTGAATTGAGGATATTTCTATTTCTATTCCTATTTCTCATACAAATAATAAAAGTACCAGTCGCATGGTGTAACTATAATGTTTAAATATACACTCTATTCAAATCGAACCTTTTAATCAAAATTATTAATGATTATAAAATTTTTTTAAAAATAAATAGCGATTAGTTTGGCTGCGACAATCGACGAATTATGAAGCAGCCACATTTTTGGTTCCACCTTCTCTTAGTGATCTCTGTGTTCAATGAGGTAAGAGGATTCATAATAATATTAAAAAATAATATTAAATATTATACTAATAATATTACAAATAAAACTCGCTATAGATCACCACTCGACTAGAGTTTACGAACTATGTTTGCACCTCCATGAATAAGAACTTTGGCGAGTTTGAATACTGCATTCTGAAATCAGTCAATCGAACTTATAAATATGTTTCCTTGAAGCTAATAGTTTACGAGAAGCCAATAACAAGTTTGATGGTTAACTTCGCTTTGTACAAGCGGGGCAATGGTTATAAGCCATTCCTCTACAATGTTTCTCTAGATGCTTGTAAATTTGTTAAGAACCAGAAGTCAAGTCCTGTCACTCAATACTTTTATGGCTTCATTAAGGACGTTTCCAACTTGAATCATACGTGTCCCTACAACGTATGTATTCTGTGTAAGCAGAGCGAACATTTATTTAATAAATATGTGTGTGTTATCCCCTACTAGGAAGATATTATCTTGGAAAAGCTTTCCCTGGCGATGATCAACCATCGAGTTACGGCAATGCTGCCCTTTCCGGAGGGCGAGTACTTGTTTCAGGCCAATTGGACCGCCAATAATAAATACGTCATCGATTTCAAGCTGTACCTTCGACTAAGTTTAAATTTAAGTTAAAACCTCCCTAGCACCTTCCACGCATAAATAGTCATCTATGGCAGTCACCTGGAAAAGGTAAATATATTTTTCACGTTTTAATAATGTATTTAAGACGAGTTTTACTTGACTTACCGGACCCTTGAATATTCGCTTCTTAGGGGAAAATATTAATTTTAGCGGAGCTTGAACCCTTGGATTTCTAACTGATTTCAGAGCACTGGCAGCACGCAGCAAAAAGTCACTTTTGATGTATTGCATTGGAAAGCTAAAGTCCAAGTCAATCGACTCCAGATACTTGCAGGATTCAAGGAGGTTCAAAAGATGATCGGAAAGCTGGTCGAAATTCTCCAGAGATCTGATTTCCAAACCTTCGAGACGCTTCAGGTTGCACAGGACCGAAAGGCTACTAGAATCCTCGAGTCCGCACATCAGTCTTTTCAGGGAGGAAATCTCTGCGATACTGGGAGCCTCTTCTAAGCCGATATACCTGTGTCTTATGACCAGTTTCTGCAGATTCTGCGACTTGTTCTGAGCTAGTGCCTCGAAGAGAAATTTAAGGCAGTGCATTTCGGGCGGAAGTTCGATAACCAGTCGCTGGGGATCTAGGAACTGAACCACACCCTCAAAGCCATCGAAGGACAGGAGGTCCCGGCTAATGTCCTGCGGCAGTCGGGCAATCGTATCGCCCAAAGCAGCATCCTCGAATTGAGCCAGGCTATGTTCCCTCGAGGTTATTACCAGGGTATTCAGCTCAGAGGACAGCCGGACAAGGTCGCTTATGATGCTCGGATGATCCTCGTCGAATCTGTAAATCAGTCTCTGTAGGGTCCTTATTTTCCGAATTTCGTCAGCCTCATCCCGATTGAGGGGCGCTCCCTTGACGATCAAGCTCTTCAGGAGGGGCCTGCTTCTGAAGAGCTCCACCAAGGAGATGTCCTTTCGGTCCTTTGATATGGTCATCTCCCCGATGCCCGTGGGCTGTCCTTGAAAATCGAGCACCACTGTGCTGCTGTAGCCGCACTCGAGCCTCTTCAGGGACCTCATGGCTGTCACCTGCACCTCCTCCTCGGCAGTGAGCTGTCCCCCCTCGATGGCCAAGTACTCCAGGCGTGGCGAGTCCATGGAGTTCATCTTCCCCAGAAGATCCTTCAGAGAGCCCACTCGATGAGTGGTTATGACCAGTTCGGTTAGCTGCGGAAGCCCAGCGATAAGTTCGAGGTTCTGGGCATCGGAGAATCCACATTTCAACTTTCGCAGGGACTTAATCGAGGTGATCTCTTCCAGCTCCGATGAGCTTATAGTTAGGTCTTCCAGATCAGTGTCCTCCTGCTTGCTTTCCACCTCCAGTTCTCGCAGAGTCTGGCTCTGCCTTGAGGCGAGTTGAGCGAAAAATAATCGAAGGGAACTGCCCATGTGACTGCCGAAAATGCGAACGGACTTCAAGCTCCTCAGGCTCGCCAGAGGAGCAAAAT
This sequence comes from Drosophila asahinai, assembly GCA_008042795.1. Lineage (NCBI taxonomy): Eukaryota > Metazoa > Arthropoda > Insecta > Diptera > Drosophilidae > Drosophila > Drosophila asahinai. Next base: position 57,962 of record VNJZ01004406.1, on the reverse strand, counting down.
CAGTGAGGTTATTTGAGGAAATAAAGATGCCATTCCAACCAGTGTTACTCAGGATCAGGTGGCCAGTCTTGACGTTGTAGCTCACCTCCTTGCCCCTCAGACTAATGGTCAATGCCTTCTCAATGGAATCCAGAATGGTGACAATGCTCTTGGGCAAAAGGTTCTCAAAAGAGTCTCCGATCTTCAGGTAGCTCAGGTGGCGGAGGTGCTCGAGGCTTCGTGTGTCCATCAGTCTGCCATGGAACTCCTTCAGAGACTTCATATTGCCCAGCTCCTCAGTCTCATTGGGGTCGAGGAAGCCGTCCAGTATGCGGATCTTCTTTAGCTGACAATGGCCACTTCTTGCGAAGGCGTTGAAACTCGAACTTAGGTTAAATGGCTTCAGATTAAGGACCAGGCTTTCAAGCCACTCCAGCTTGGCCAGGGGCAGCAGCAGGGTCTTGGGCGAGTATATTGTTTTGTTGTCCATGTCCAGTCCGAGGAAAAGGTGCTTTCGCTGGCGATCGATCTCAAGGGTTACATCCTGGGTATCTATTACGAATTTATTTCCGCAGAACTGCGAGACCTTGACTATCACATGGAATAATTCTTGGAACTTGATCTCTGAACTGATTCTTAGCGTCTCAAGGTTGGCCCAACCCAGACTGGAGAATAACTCAATGTCTTCTGCTTCGTAGAAGCCGCAATAGAGGGACTTCAAGGATCCAATTCGCGAAAGGGCAGTAGCCTCCTTGCAATCGATTCTCCCATTGAGTAACTCGAAGTCCCGAAGGTTGGGAGACTTGGATGCGGCCAGATCCGCGAACAGACTCAGCAGAGAGCCTTTGTCTGGCTTGGTGGTAATGGTCAAGGCTCTGAGTTCGGAAAGCTTAGCTAGAAGCTCAATATTTCTGGTATCTGAAATGCCGCAAGTGAGTTTCCTAAGCGATTTGCACTTCGAAAGAGCAACAATTTCCTGGGCATTGATCACAGGATAATCTGGATAGGACAGCTTCCAGCCTCTTCTGGTGAAGTCTATCAAGGCAAAAGCATTCATGGCGTCAATCGTCAAGGTAGACACTCCTACGCGAGCCAATTCCTCGAAGAGCTTGTCCAAAGTTCCCGGCCTATGATGTCCGTTGATTTCCACTCTTTTCAGGCCTGGTAGCCTCAACACTGGACTATAGTTGCAGGCATTATGATTTTCCATCATGACAAGCAGAAAGGCATCCTCTTTAGGATTGTACCTAATGCAGCAACCTGGCAAGAACACTTTCCGCGGTCTTTGGGCTTGCTTTAGAACGCTGCAAATCGTACCCGCAATACTTTGGAAATCATGCTGGGTAATTATATCCAGATTCTTGAGGTTAGTCAGTTGGGTCAAGGGTCCAATGTCCTGTGGCCCGTCGAACCTGTATCTCAACTTGGTCAAGGACTCAATGCGAGATAGCTCCGTGGTCTCTGGCAGTTCTAGAATAGCATCATCTACGAAGAGTGTGGAGAGCTGAGGTTTGGGTTCCCTTCTGGCCAATCCACCAAGCAAAGCCTGCAGAGTGCCCGGCTCGTGTTCTCCCCAGATCTGCAGCTTTTCCAGTTGGGGCATCTTGGCCAAGGGGGCATATTCCGTGGCATCGCAGTCACACTTCATCTTGAAGGCAAACTTACGAACCTGAGAGCAGAATGGCACGATGTCGGCCAGCCTTCTTCCGCCACTGTGGAGATCGTAGACAGTCAGGAAGCTGATTCTTTCGTTTCTGCGACAGCACTCTGTTAACTCTTCCATATCTACGTTCACATCCAGCAGGAGCTCTTCGAGGTTACCAAATCCGTTAAGGTCTTCCAAGGTATAGCCTGGAAATTTAATGTATTTAAATTGAGGGAAGCTTATATTCTACTCACACTCACCAGCAATATGCACTGTTAGCCTTTTAAGACTCGTCTTAGCCCTCAGCTTACTCATCACAGACTCAAATATGTCCAGGTGCTCGCTGTGGTGACTGTCTGGAGAGTATCTCAGCTCGACGCTGCTCAAGTTCTCATTCTCTTCGATGGCAAGAAGGAGAGACTTCCAGTAGGATTGCCTCACCTTCTCGGGGAACTTCTTGAGGCGAGAGTACAGCTCGGCAAAGTCGATACATATTGTTCCCGACGAGCTCACATCGAGCAGAAAGAGTCGCTCACTGAGTTCCCTGTCCCACTCGTAGAAGAGAACTCTAAACAGTCTATAGCTACTGAGGAAATTTCTCAGGTCCACATATTTAAAGTCGTCAAGAACCTCTGGATTTCCATTTGTTTGCTCGCAGTTCCGCTTGATTTGTTTGAACAACTCAAAGTAACAGAACTGATTAAGGTCTAGTATCGTATTTTGGTTCATTTTCGATGGTTTTGCTGGTTAATAATTATTTATTATTGTTTAACAAGTATTTATTTATTTTCGTTCCATCACAGCGATGATAAGCGGTCGGTGAACGTGTAATAACTGAGCACGCAGCCGGTTGAAAAGCTCTTTGAGAGCTGTTAATGAGGTTCTAAAGCTTTTCCTCTCACGCTTTTATCGCAAATATGAAAAGAGAACTGATCGCAGAAATTCTCTTCCATGTTTTCTTTGTTTATTAAAAATGTTACTCTTTTCATTGATTAATTTTCTTGAAGTTCCAAAATTAATTTACTTGTGTACGTCGTAATAGCATATATGTTTGAAAAAATAAAAATCGCCACAAGAATACATGTTCAGAAACATGTTTTTTTAGATATATTGTGGGTTTAAGATACATAAAATACATCTAAAAATAATCGTGGTGTTTGGGTTACAAAAGAGCCTATACGTTTCAGTAATCTGATGAATGTGAACACCTGCTTTATCCCCTTTATTTCCTTATATCAGTATATGTGTTACCCTCACCTGTGGGGCGGCTCCCTTTCAGTTGCCTTCTGAAAGCTGGCAAGCCGAGTTTATGATGTCCTGGTTAGACGACAGGCATAAACATTCCATTCTCTATGGCAGCCGGCAGAGCTGAGAAATTTATTGTGCGAACAATGTTCAAATTCCAAATTAAAATCCCTCAACGAAAATTATTACATTTCATTTAAACCGAGCGAGCAACTTAGGGCACATCATAATTAATCCCATTCCAGCTGCCAGGCCAAACCCGACCAGAACTGGCAGAGGGTATGTGTAGCTGGGTGGATGTGACTGTGGATGTCATATAAATTCCATAATACGGTGTAATTAAATTTAAGTCAAACTAACGCACGTAAAGCTCCCCATAATTGAGAGGCATCATATGAATGCCATGGCAGCTGCTGTGAGCACTGCGAAAAAGGATAAAGTTCTATGGGGTTCAGCTTTAATGTAAGTTGAGAATCTAACGACTAAATACTGAGTGTTCCAAGAAAATATATATAAGGATAAGCGAGTATGCACGCACTCGGAATTGTAGAAAGACTGACTTAAAAATAAAGGTTATTCCTTTATTTCTAAGGGTTAGAAATATATATATATTCAATATATTATTTTCCTGTGTGTATTTTTTCAGTTCTGAACCGTAAGCCCGAACAGTATCTTGTGGGGCATATAAAGTCATAAACAAAGTGAGCAATTAAGCTGGCTTGCTGACAGGGTCTAACCAGTTCATATGCCACTCCATTTTCCATTTTCCATTTTCCGAGAGGAATTCTCTTCTTTTTCAGCTGAGCTTATTTTTAACAATTTTATTGTTTATAATTTACGAGGCAGGCAGCCAGCAAGTGCGGTGGAAATTCCCTCAAGTCAAAGTCGCGGACACGACATGGCGGCCGAGTGCCAACCTTTGTCCACTGACAGCACCTCAGACCCCTGACCCGCCGCAGACCCTCCACTGACCCTTCGCTGACCCCCGGCTGACCCTTCGCAGGAGCTCATTACAAAATGTTGGCGTCGCCTGTCAGCTACACATGAAAATTGCACAACTTTTGCCTTATTACGAGCGGAATGTACGGAAGAGCAGGAAATCCTTCCTCTTGCTCCTCCTTTTTCTCTCTATATACAATTTTTTTTTCTTTGTTTCAGTTGCCTTTTGCTCATTTTATTTTAATTTTGTGCCTTACTCTCTCACTTTTCCTTTGGTTCCGCCGCCTCGCTCTTTTTATTCTAATTAAATTTTTTTCTGCCCCAGAGAAGGGGCGCGGGGAGCTGATGGCGGCCCAACAAGGCAAATTTATTCTTCTGTAAAAACAAGAAAAATTACGCAAAATAAATAAATTTACATAAGCTCGGAGTGAGCTGAGACAAAGCAAAAAAAAGAGAAACAAACATTTGTACATAACAATAAATAAAATTGCATTTTCATTTGGGTTTGGTCCTCTTTGGGTCTGGCTTTGGCTTGGGCTCTAGGTCTAGTTCGCTTTTGTTCGCTTTGTTATATTTCCCAAAAGAAAGCCAAGGCGAAAAAAAATGAGGAAAAAAGGTTGCACAGCAAGATCGCTTGGCATTTGCCTGTTATTCGAAAGTAATTAAAAGGCTAAGACTTTAAGTCATTACATTCTCCAAAAGAAAGGTTATTTTTATCATAAATTTATCTTAGCTTAACCTCCAGTACTTTCAGTAGCAGAACTTGAATACCAGTAAATATTTGAAGAACATTTAAGTATTTTAAGCTACTTAAAAGTATTTTTAATGCACGGGAGCATATATTTTTAGCCGAGGACTCCCATTTACAATGGCTTTGATCCTGAAAAACCTCAGCATTGGGTTGCAATTTCCCTCGGAAATTCCCCTGGTTACACACGCATTTTGTGCCACCTTTTAGAAATTGCTCACTGCAAAATATGGTCACGCAATTATCGCCTGCTAATTTGTTCGAATCCACCGAACTTGCCCACCGAACCACAAATTTGGATTACAGGAGTGTGTGCTGGTGAACAAAGGAATAAATCGAGTATCCTTCTGCCTCCCCATTAACCTTTGCAGGGATTGGGATAATGGTCTGGTCACTGGGCGCTGTTCGAACTAGAAATGCGAACAAAAATCAGAAATACTTTACATTACCCTGAGTAAATGCTGAAAAGGGATAGGTAAAATAAGAATAAATAAATAAAAATGCAAATTTGAATAAAAGTCACGGAATATTTACGGGAAATGTTTTGGAAACTGAAGACATTTTTATAAAAATTATGGCTAAGAAAAATCAAGCAGTCAAGTTCAGAAATGCTTTTCTAAATCATATAAAATGGCATTAAACGTACACAAGCATTCTTCTCAGGAGTTAAACAAGAAAAACGTAAGAAATTAGTTTATGTTATAAAGATTTTGTTCGTTTTTATTATTTTTTAATATAATATGAGCCTTAATCTAAAGAAAGACGTAATATTAAATCTAATATTACGTATACGCACTGCAAGCAGTAAGTACGATGTGCTTATATTAGTTAAATTTCAGGGTTTCAGGGAATGGACACGCATTTATTGAGTAAAGAATACTTCATTAAATGTAGTAGTTATATTGGGATATTATTTATACAATTTGTTTGTCTACTTATAAATCCTGAAGCTCCAGCACAATTGGGAGTTTTCATACCCGCCTCATTTTCGCTTTGCTTTCGACTTTCGCCTGGCCCCGCCGCTATTTTAATAACGTGCATGCTGCGCATTTAGGATAACATCTGAATTTATGTAACGACACGGAGAGAAACACAAACAAAGATGGCAGCCAGACAGGCGAAACGTGAAAATGGATGGAGAAAAGCGGGACAATGTGCCCGGGGAAAAATGGCGGGGAGTAGGAAAACTCAAATGAAAACTGATGCGGATTAGTATTTAAAATAATGTCCTGCAGGGATATAACTTGTCCCCCTCTCAGGCCGTGGGCCTTATTCGGGTTTCTTTGCAGTTTTTACTTTTTCTCACTTGATTCTTTTTTATTTTGTGTGTTGCTTTTATTCTTCCCCATTTTAATTCCTTCGCAGCGATTTTTCCTTTTGGGGAATGTTTCATAAAATTTATATTTGCAGATAAGTGTGCTTAAGGAGCGGGCAGGACATTTTTATTACGGGACAATTTACATATTTTTCTTGTTAAAATTCCTCAACATTCCTTCTCTCTTTCGTGTCATATGGATTTTCCCCCATTTTCCTGTTTCTGAATTAATGTTAATTTTTATTACACTTACAGTGTCGCCCCCGTCCCCAGATACCTCCTCAGTCTTCTCATTTAAATTCAAGTTTGTTTGTCTGAGCGAGCAAAAAAGAAAAAAAAAAAAGGAAAAGAAGTGGAAGAAAAACAAGGATAGAAATGAGGGAAAATACAGGGGAAACGGCAGAGTCCAGATGAAAATGTTAATAATAAAACAACAAAATCCGAATGAATGCGTTGCAAATCGAAAAATAATAAAAATAGAAGCTCCCGTCCTTCACTTATCTGCTCTCTGCAGGACATGCTGTCCCCCAGTGGATGCCTCATTATGTATTCCCTGAACAAATTCTATTAATTATCGTTATGTCCTTCTGATGGGTGACTGCAATCGTAAGGCTTCCTGCTGCTTGTCCCCTCGATTCTTAATAAAAGTTACACGGTGTTTTAATTCCTTCGAGTAAGCTGAATTAATGTGTTTGGAAAACAATGGGGGCCAGGAGGTGTCCTCAAAATTTCCTTGGTTACTCATTAAGGAATTTTCTAAGACAAAAAAAAATTTAGAATATGACTTACAATAGAGGTGCCTGGAAAAGAGCATAAAAGCTGAAGGATCTTGAAAGGTTCTGAAGTCAGCTTCGTCTGAACATTTAATACAGAAATATTTTTTCTGCATTTCCCCCATGAAATCCAGTTGCTAAATTATTCCCAATTCAATTTCAGATGGCCAAATAAAATCAGAGGCAGCCAACTAAGGAAATGGGACATGTGTACATATGTCTACGGGGATCTGCAGAGATGAGCAATTTGTTGTTCTGCTGCTGTGGAGCCGGTCATAGAAAATTCTAAATGTTTCAATCAACAATTCGCAATATTAAATATTAACGTAAAACTCAAGTGGAGTTGTCTCGGACTGACCCTTTCGATGTCAGACCCAAAAAGGTCATCATGTGTCTGTGAGCAGACTGACTTGCGAGTAACATTTACACAACTACGGGGAAGTACACTTAAAATAGGTTTTAAAAATTGTTTTTTAAATTTATTAGGGGTAAGAAGAATATAGAATTTAATTCTAAATTTATGAGAGCTTTTGTTTTTGGTTAACTTTGTGGGTAAATAATATTTTTGGAACCAAAATATGAAGAAGAAAAATGTAACAATAATAAATCTATTCCATTTTGCTTAAGCTAAGAAGTAATGGTAATTCCAAGCTGAATATAATTTAGAAAAATATCAAAAAGTCTCCCGCTTTTTTGATCACAGTGTAGAGAAGTTGGCAAAAGTAATTTTGGACATTTTTCATCATAAACAGCATCGTGGACGCTGGCTTGCAGTTTGGAGTCTCAACCCCTTCTGGGACTTTCCTCCTTGGCCGGGCTTTGATTTCGAATTGGATTTGAATTTGGAATTTTTGGCTTTCAAGGACCGTCGGAGGTCCGCAGGCGGAGTCCGAGTTAAATTGGAAATGGCAGTGGAGTCCGAGTTGGTCAAGTTGGTCAACGCATAAATATTTCTCTTTGTTCAGGGGCCAAAAAAGAGCATTACGTATATCTCTGTGTGTGTGTATACCTGTGTATCCTTGCTGCTCCTGCACTCATCTCTGCCCTCCCCTGTCTGGCAGCCCCCCCTGCACCAGCACAAACAAACAAGGACCAGAGGCGGAGCAGGGCAGCAGCCTCGAACGGAATGGATGGTCAGATATGAGCAACGGTCGAGTGGTCAAGTCAAAGTTATTGTCATGTCATGTAAGTGCCATTCCCCCCCATCTGCTGTGGGGATTTTCCAATTTCATCGTCATCTTCCATACATTTGGGGTATTCCTCTGCTGAAAACAATGAAACGAAATGGTTTGCCACAAGGGGAAAATGTAAAATATTATTGAGCTGGAAAAGTTGAACTTAAGTTGAGATTTTATTAAAATTTTTAGCTAGAAAATAAAAGCTTATTTATAGGTATTTATTTACCATAACATTCATGGCTTTCAATTAATGGTAATAGAATATATTTCCTCTTTTTTTGACTGTCGGAGATGACACGTGCTTCCAACTTCTATGTAAGAGAACACCTGGTAAAAAAAAGTGTCATCAAAAATTCACCAAAACTTTTCATAAGAGGGATGTTCCACAAAAGGTTTTCCTCGGGGGTTTGGGTAAAATGTAAATATCGGTTGTAATGGCCTGCGCCCCAGGAGGCGGAAAAATCAACTGACCAGTAAGTTTGCAACCAACTTTGATGGCATCTCGAGAAAGTTGAAAGTGACTTAAGTGAAATTTCCACCTCAGGCGACCCCCCTTTTCTTGGCTTTTCGAGGGGTCACGCCATGAACATGAGTAAAAATTAAATTGATTTTCCTTGGACATTGTTCGGACCTGGGCAAAGTTCGCTTTTCTTTTTGACAACCCCATGGATTTTCCCTCAAAAAAAAAAAAAAGGAACTTCCTTTGGGTGGCCTGTGCCGCATATTAAATTGGTGTGCAAATAGTTTGTGACCCTGCCGAAGCCAGCCTTTTATGGACTCTCTTCCTTGGTAAATAATATTTCCCAGGTCGTAAGAAAATATAATCTCTACTCCTTGCATCGATTTAATCTTCAACTCGTCTTGAGCGACAATTTCGTTTCAATTAAATTATAATTATATCTTCAGCTGAGCCCTCCATCAAGTTTCAGTCAAACAAAAAGTACAATTTTCATTTTCACCTTTTTGCCGGGGAGGAGGCGGGCGTTGATAATTCCCCAAAATTGTGTGACACTTCAAAGTCATTATGAAGATAGCAATCACCAACCCCGGAACTTTTCCTCGAGGACCCGACATTTCTTCACGCCCAGGCATTCACTCCACCTCCCATTCCACCCATTCCTGGAGCTCGGCAATCGGCAATCCTTCAGGCCCACGCCTCCTTGGTCCTTCTGCCACTTTACTCAATCCGAATCCGAGTCCGGAGATGGGCCGGGCCACGTCTGCCTACATGCCTACATACCCGCAGCGCTTTTTGATGTAATTTTGGCATAAGCCAAAAAATGTTTCCTTCCTCGAGACGTCTTTGTCGCCATGTCCTCCCACAGCGAGCGGTTTCCGAAGGCGACACGCTCTGACAAACTCATCAGGGGAAAAATTAAGAAAATGGCTGCAAATTAAATTTGGAATTGAAATTTTAACGTTGCGCACATAACTTTATGCCTTCGGTTTGTTCCAACCGCCCAAAAAGGGTTTCCCTGAGTGAGTGAGACTGGGAAAATGCTTAGCTAAGGCAGGTTGATGAAGACAATTGATTTTAATGTGGATGAGCCTTTCATTGTGCTCTTGTTAATTATAAGAGATAGAAAATAAGATTTTACAGGTTTAAAAAATATATTAAAAAAGTGTTTTCATTTCCTGTGAGCTAGATAATTATTATTAATTAATAACAATGCTGTAAGATACCTCTGAATAATATTCGATTATATTCATATATATTCCAGGGTAATCTATGGCAACAGATATTTCTCTGGGGATATATCGGATGCTTTGATTTATTTCATAAAATAAATAGCACTTTTCCACCTATCTAATGCCCACTTATTTACAAAACAAAACCTGTGAGAAAGCCCAACATCGCCACACTCGAAACTTCCTGCTCAAATTTCAGCATCTAAAATGATAAAAAAATAAGGTAAATAAGGAAGTAACCGAAAAAATGCCAGAAAATAAGGAAACGGAACCCTTTACACTGTCCATTTCGGTCGAGTCTTCTATAAATTATTTCGCAGATAAAACATATACTCTCCATCCTACCATGTGTGAGAGGTTTTCGCAATCGGAGAAAAGGCTGCTGTCGTCCGCTCCCCAGCGACACTTTCTGACCAACGGAAACTGACAGAATTGAAAAATAAGCGACGGGCAAAGGAACCCTGGAAGGGGGCCGAAGGTGAAAAATAAAAAATGGCGTCCAGTCGAGTGCTCAACCTCAAGATTTATAACAAAAGGAAAAAAATACGAACAAATGTGGCAGGAGGCGGAGAGAAGCACACGTTAAAATAATGCAAAAGCCGAAGAAGACTAAAAAAAAAATGGCAAGCGAGCAGAGCACCCACTCACATAAACAGGGAGTGGAAATGGAAAGGATAAAATTAATTTTTCTCCTTTATTTTTTTTTTTGCCATTTACTTCACCTGAAGCTTGGCTCCCACTCGCGATATTCCTTGAAATGGAAGGGAAACGGGGGCTGGGGGTGGTAACATTGCTGACGCTATCAAACGCCACAAACACATTTAGTTTGCGGCGAATTTGTTTTTGCGTCGCTCAGTTTTTTTGTCCCCGCCTCATCCTCAAGCCATTTGCGCCATAAAAATGTGAACAAAAAAATGTTCCAACAAAAAATGGAATAAATAAAAAAAGCCAGGAAAGGCAAAAGAAAATTGCGGACAAATAAAAATGGCATAAAAATATTTAACTCACCTGAGAACGCGACTTGGAAAAGGAATTGGAATCGTAGTATGGTTGTTTCAATAAAGGGAGCTGGGTTCTGCGTAAAAAGGATACTTTCTGAGAGTCCTATGTGATCTTAATTTATTTAATCTTTGATATTACATTAATGAATGTAGGAATTTAATACCAATTCCACTTTTTTACATTTCATTTAAATCATTTAGACCCTAAAGATCCCTTAAAGTCTTACGGATAAACTGATCAGTTCCCAATAATAATATTCTCATATATAATAGGAAAAATTTATTTTGTATATTTGTTTTATTCTCCCAGAGATTCTTCTAGGCTTTAGTTATATACAAACTTTATTTTTCCTTCGCCAGATGGAAATGATTTCTGTCTCGGGTCACGTCCTGCAGTCTATCCTTTGAATGGGCGTGTCATTGCCGAGACCTGCACGTAGCCACAGGACTCGGACTCAGACTCCGACTCTTTCTCTCGCTTCTCTATCTTTCTACTATAAAATATCTATAATAAATCTACTTTTAAAAAAGAAAAGTAAAACACAGAAACCTCGTCAAATAAAATAGGGGAAAAAACAGAGAATTTAATACAGAAAGTCATGAACATGTGAGAAGGAGAAGAGCCGTGTCCAGTTCAAAGGGAATAAAAAGTGGAAACCAATAAGAGCAACAAAAAAAAAAAAAAAAAACAGGGGGGGTGACTGAGATAATCCTGTGTGGGGCAAGCTCAGAAAAGGAAACAAAGCAAACCGAGGCGAAGTGAAGCAATAAAAATGAAATGGGACCTCCGGAAATAGGAAGAGCAGTCTGTCAAATGGGAAATATTATGTCCCCATGCGGATCAGATAGCCCAGATGACAGAGGAAATGGGATGACCTCACCTAGAATCCACCCAGAACTCTTCTTTCCTACCCATCCCATAGGAAAATATTGCGCATACGCACTGGGTGGCTGGCGTTATGAGGGTTGGGGGAATTATGAGAGTGACCGCAGGAATTATGAATCGCTTTCGATGGCCCAACCAATGGAAAAGGCAGCCAGCAAGTTGGCCAGCCAACCAGAAAGGCGCGCCATAAACCTGCGCCTGTTGCATAAAGTTATGTGTATATATCATAATCCATAACGCCAGGAACACCCCCGCCGGGGAAGACTAAAAACCTGGGTTGGCTTGAAATTACAACCACAAACACAACGGGGGGAAACAGCCCTTGGATGCACACACACACACCACGTTATTTCGCTTAAGTCAACAAAGAGGGGGAAAAAACGCAAAAGGAAGCGATTTTTGGGGGTGAAATCCAAAGTCGGGGGCGGCAGCACCCTCAATGCCACCCAATTATAACTGTGTGTGCGTGTGGGTGCGCGTTCCCGGGGTGAGCTTATTTCAACTGCGTCGCTCGCCTTTGTTATTGTTTCATTTTTCCCGTTTTCCCTTCGATTTTCCTCCTATTTATATGTACGTGCGCTTCTGGGTGTGTGTGTGTTTGTGTTTATCTGGGATACAGGCCAAGACACATACACAGGATACACGTACGCAGACGAGCGTTCGGCAAAAGTTACTGCGATACGTGCAACATCATAAAAAGGACAAAACAATAACAATAAAAATCATATATACTCATAGCCGGGGACACACCACCCCTTACAGCCTCCCATCCACCCACCCACCCACCGCCTTATGTGTATATGTGGGTTTTATATGAAAATAAACGAAAGCCGTTAAGATATGAGCGTCCACAAGGAATACAGGCCAACACACCACGCTCCAGGCAGCCAGCTTTTCTTGGAACTCGAGCGGCAATGGTCAATGTCTTTGTAGCTTTGTATTTACACAGTAATAAAAAAAGAGACACAAGTAACTCGGAAAATCCTTAAAAGAAATTTAATTTATTAAACATTTTATTGTAAACACTGATAAAGTAACCGAAACTTTAGGAAAATATATGACAAAGGCCACAATTATCTTACTTATTCAGCCTTATCAGGCTTATTATTTTTATTTTTGCCTCTAAAATATTTTTGAAATGTTTTATTGTATTAAATATTAGTAGCTGATGTCTTAAATAATTTTGTCTTCTTAAATGCCTCAACAAAATAATTTGTTATCTACTTTAATACTGAATTAAGGTTACTTAATACATTTCTACATTATTTCCCAACTCAAAGATTCCTAAATTAAGCTTAGAAAACCCACATGGACCACTAATAAAAATCGGGAGGGCACTTCCTTCTTCCTTGGCTTGACCTGCGGATGCCCTAAGCCATGTGGCATGTCAGCGCCTTCTCGACTGGACTCCATCGATTTCTTTCAGCCACAAATGAAAACACATTAGACGAACTAAGAACCCCATTTATGAGGGGGAGGAGTTGGATAAGGGCAGAGCGGAGCCAAACAATACGACGTTCGCTGTTTGGCTTGATAAAATGCGTTAAAACGAAAATTAAGCAACACAATTAATGGACCCGCTTTATCATACAATTTTAATGGCTCAAATAAATTGGCCAGGAACTAGCCGAGAGTAGAGAATGGCCCAAGACGGTTTTCTGGAGCACAAGGCCCACACTCCCCCTTGAGTTCGTGTACAAGTTTCTGTATTTCCTTGTGGGCCATAAACACATATATGTATATAAGTATTTATATATTTGACTAGCTTCCATTTTCACGATTCAATTTGGCCCTAAGCTTAATTAGTTTCAGGTTGCTGTTCATAGCTCATTCGGCTTTTATATGCCAGCTGATCCGCTGCCCTTTTGGCTTCAAGAGGGCTTATCCCAATGAATGAAAGTATGTTATTGGTACCAGGACAGGTTCGTCTTATACTGCCATTAAATGCTAAGAGGTCTGAGACTAACAAACAAAATTAAACTCCTTTTAGGTTGATAGATTTGACTAGAAGTCAGACTACTTTTAGAATTATTTTCTGGAACAAATTATACAATCTCCTTTTTCTTTTAGAAATATTAATTTCTTTGGCTTTATATCTATTAAGTTTAAGCCAGAGTAATTTAGCAAGGCAGCTGTTAAAGTATGACATCATATTTTAGGACACCACCCCATTCCGTATACTTCACCTCAAAGAGAAAAAGAAACCCACGATGTGGCCTAAGCTCGGGCACTGGCCAACATTGTTATAAAAGTGCAAACAAACATGGCCGGCCGGTCGGTGGAGCTGAGGGGTAGACCTGGTCAGACTCCCATCCAACCGAACTGAATCCGAGCCGAACTAAGCAGAAACGAGTCCACTGCCTGACCAGGGCGAGGAGCCAGGTTCCAGGAGCAGCGGCCGCAGAAATATTCAAGGAGGAAACGCGCATTTTTATTTGCCCCAAATGCCACCCACCAGTGATGGAAAAGGTATTAGTTGTATTTAATAATAATATAAGATATTAAAATAATAATATAGAATATAAAATAATATAATATAATCTTAAATATTATATAAAATATTTTGGGACATTGCATATCATACTTCTCGGCATAGATTTGAAATCGTTGTGCCTCCTAAAAGTAAGCAATGGTTGTAGGATCTGAAAACCCGTTGTTTTATAGTAAGGGCATTCTGACTATTATTTCTCTACGATGTATTTTGCGATGAAAGTAATGAATAATCAGTTCCAATCGGAAATATATTTGTTAAGGTACTAGGTACCGAAAAATATGTACCTAACTGTACCCATAGTACTATAAACTACATAAGAACTGCCCATCACTGTCCAGAAATGGCTAGAGAGAGATGGCGAACTCGTGAGAGAGCGAGCCAACAAAGCGAGAAATTATGAAGCTGAAGACGTGGGGGCTCTTCGGGGAAGGAAGTCGGTTGGTCAGTAGTGGGTGGCTCCGTGGGTGGCTCCCCGGGTAGTCCCCCGACCGGCTCCGTGTACAGGACACCGCCGACCTGAGCAAAGGACAACGGAATAACAAAAGGAAAAGCGAGGCACACACACAGAAACACTGGGAAAAAAAATGAGAAACCGTGTGGTCCTCTGGCTCGGAAAAATAAATCGCTGGACATTAAAGCAGGCGAGTGCGAGCGAGATGGCACACGGGCAAGAAGAAGAAAGCGCAGAAAGAGCGAGAGAGAGGCAGGGACAGAGCTGACCAAGCAAGAAGGAGAAGGAACGAGAGCCAACAGAAATAAAAAATTGAATGAAATATTTTTATAACCACACACACACACAGCGGACAGCAAGGAAATAGAGAAAAAATATATAAGGAATGAGGGAGAAAGGCAGATAGAGAGAGAGAGGGAGAGGGAGAGAGAGAGAGATGGGCTGAGCTGAAGGATATTGATGGGGCGCAACAGTAAAAGGAACCCAAGGAAAAAGCAGCGCCGACTTGCTTATCAAATATGAAGGAACCGAAAGTGGGTCGAGGCATTGGGTGGTGGATATCATAAAAGCCATGAGCTCACCTTCCGAGGCGTGGAGCGAAGGAATCGAGGGTATCCGGGTGGCATTGGGGGCGTCGCACCCGGAGGGTAGTTGGGTCGAAAGTTTTATGGATGCCCGATGCCACGACAGGTGGTCAGAGCACGCCCACTAGAAACCCCATCCAGCGCCAACTGCCAACTTGCCAACCTGCCCTTTTTTTTTGGTCTTTCACATATTTTATTCCAGTTTCTATTTTTTTTTTACACAGAAGAAAATATATATTTTAAAAAATGTATTATATTCATCAGAATTATTTGAATTATATAATTAAATCATTATCAGAATATATAATATTTATATATTTTATGTTAAAATTTTTCAAATTCCTTTAATATCAATATTCGGGGTTGCTTCAAAACACACTAGAGTTTTGAGATCGCTTTAAAAAGGCGCCTAAAAGTATGCAATAAAATGTTATAGGTACAAACTCCATTGTAAATTTGTTTGTATTTTACGATGTAAAATGATGTAACAAAATTTTGGGCACATTTTTAAAAGGATTTCAAAATTTTAGTGATTTTTGAAGCCCTCACAATAATTATAAATTTATATGAGTTAAGGTAAAATTTATATTAAGAGAATTTTCCCGAAATGAAATGTTTATGTCGAAAGATGGCCGTAAAAACTAGCTTAAATTGGTTTCTAATTTTATTCTTTAACTACTTTGATCAGCATACTTTCTTGTTAAATTCCATTTAATCATATTTAGTATTTAAGCCACAAGAAAAGTATGTAAAAAAACCCATTCGCTGAATTTGTTTCGGTGTTGTCATAAAAGCAGGGTGCAAGGAGGATCGAATGGGAGCTGGAACACGTGCGGATAATAAAAAATGTTTTACTTTTCAATCGACCAATAATATGGCGTTCAATGGACAGGCCAAACGTGCTAAACCCATAACAAAGGACCACCCCAGCAGCCCCGGCAGCCCCAACCCCTAACCACCTACACACACAGATCTAGGGGATGGGAGATCCTTGCACACATACACGTACGTAGTTCAATCATCGTTAAAAAGAATTTCATTTTGAAAAATGCCAGAACTTCAATAAATTATATTGCTCTCTCGCTTGGAGCCCAGCAGGGGGAGCCAAGGCTGCTGGAGGTTCGTGGAGGTCGTGGACGTGGCCAGCGCTTCGGCTCGCCTTGGCCACCTTCGCTATCATAACCACAATACAAAGAAATTGGGTGGGCAAACAAAAAAAAAATATAAAAAAGGGAGAAAAGAGGAAGCCAGAAGCATTCGCTGTGGGTATCCGTAAGATAGCCGGGCGCGGACAGGTGAATCAGGTCATCGGGGGAGCTGCGAGACGGAGGTGGAGGATGAGCAGCCGGAGCCAATGGCATCCTGAAGCGTCAGCGTCTCCAGCTGCCCGCTCGATGGTTATTGGTTCGCGTTGCAGTAATATAATATACACACTCACCGACACACACACACATACACCCAGGAGATGTGTGGAATAAAAATTGTGAAATGAAAAGAAAAAACGGAAAAGCGCTGAGGAAAACGCTGAGGAAAAGCCATAGAAAACTATTGGAAACAGAGAAAACGAGCGCAAGAGAGAGAGCGGTGCAGATTTTAACTCAACTTTGTTGCAACGCGACATTTTTCCGAGGGAAGTGGGCGAGAGTGGGCGGTGGTAAGTGGGTGGAAACGGGCGGCCGCCATTGTCATAATGACGCGCATTCCGGTGCACTTGGCTATGGATTGCCGGATCCTTTGTGTCCTTCCCGGCATTCGCTAATTAAGTCATGCCATGTCGCGACCCCCACCACCTCTGCTAACCAGCACTGAAAGAAAACTTTTAATAGCTAAATAACTATGCCTTTTCTATTAAGTATAATTATCTACATATAATATTTATACCTATAATTAATAAGATTACAAACGATATTTATTATTTATTTTTAATTTCTTACAAAGTGTTTGTTTTTAAAGATTTTTATTATTTTAACACAATTAAATTACACCTTATATGGTTCCAAGTAGGCCGGTGGCAGCCTGAGCTTCGAGTAGAACTTGGCGTCCTTCACACAATTATCTGTGCAATCTTTTCGGGTGCGAAAGTTGTTCTGATTGCCCATGCAGCCCTTGTAGGTGAAGAGAAGGCATTGGTTCGTCGAAAAGTCGTAGGACCACCGCGGAAATTTCCCATCGCAGGGTCCTTTATTGAACTTGGGCTGATCGCAAGGCATTACTGAAAGGCAAATATAAATTTTATAAGTAAATCAATAAATTAAAAAAGGGGAAATTAATGGGTACCAATACTTTAGTTATATGCATTTCAAAATTAATTTTCTATTGATTATTTCCTTCATGTATTCTAAGAAAAAGCTCTTACCCAATACACTACCACCATACACAATGGAGACTCCACAAAGAAAACAGAATAATAACGATTGCCTCATTATTCCATGAGGTAGATGATATGACTGAATCAGAACCGATTGTATTCCTAATGCAGCAATTAGTTTTAAGTGAACGGTGGATTAGTCTTATTTTAAATGCTTTTTAATAAGATTTTGCTTGATTCAAAAGAGCTTATATGTAGATTCCCTTTCAATAAGAACGAGAGACAAATAAATACGAATTTCTGTTTAAATTTTAATAATTTCCGTAACTAAAATCATATAAAATACTTTCATAATTTAAATATTTTAAAAAATCCTTACAAGTCAATCAATACTTTAATCATTTTCTATTTCTCACCGTTTTGTAAATAATATGATAAGAATCACTAAGTTAGCTGGAAAATATATTTTATGAAAGGGTAACAGCAACCCTAAACCTATTCCCTTTCCGCCCACAAAGTAAATCTTGTCGAGTGATATGACAAGGGAAACTTCCAAGGAGCAAGAGTATGTGCATTTCCCAAGAAGCTAATCAGGCGAGCCTAACGAAATTTGCCAGGGGAAAATCCGTCAAAGTCAGAAGCGTTTGGCCCGCGGCAGCCTGGCAGGCCATTAGCCTATAAAAGCGCCCACACATGTCTGGTGAAAGTCCTCGAGGCGCAGCACTCGGCACATTGTCATCGTCATCTCGGTATCGGTATCGGTATTCACAGGGGTATCAGCATCATCATCATTTCTGAAGCCAGAATCTGTAAGGAAAGTTGCTGTGCAAACAGATATTTTCTAGCTGAAAGTTGAGTTTGTTTTTGATTTATTTTAATGTTTAGGTTTATTTATAAGGTGCAGGTGAAGCAATAATAATTCTTAAAAATCATAATATTATATATAAAACTGGCATTGATCATTAAAAAATCTTGAAAAATATTTCTATGGCACTTTTTATATTATTATTATTTATAAAGTTACCTTTTTACTTTTTTTGATATTTATAAATTAAACTAAACTAATTATAAACTAATACCAACGACTGTACTAATTTCCTTTACATTTTAAATAATCCAAATATATTTTTATCCAATAAGTCCATGACTTACTTACATTTTTCAACCTGTAGTTAGAGCAACACTGAGATGGCAAGGAAAAAGGGAAATCTGATACTTGCCCGAAAAACGCGTCAAACTTTTGGCAGCCGCTGGCTCAATAAGGAGGGAGGGTGGATTTCTAAAAAATGTGTTGCATGTTTATTTGAAAAATCGCTAAAGGATAACTAAAGGATTCCCCTAAGGGTATTTCGCAAGCTCGAGTGATTTGTTTGCGAATTTACATACACACACTCTTTGTCATCCCCTCCCTGGGAGTCCCTGGGTGTTTTCCAACTCGTTGAGCAGGCTCCCCACTTTTTAGCCCAACTTATCCCACTCAATACGCTGCGGCAATAATTTTGCATAACGAATAAGTTGAATAAGTAAAGGTATCCAAATTGAATCAGTGCCGAGAATTGAATACTCCCCGGGAGTGGGGAGCCAGGGAGCCAGGCCAGTGTTAAGTGGCAAATTCAATTTCTCTGGCTGTTTTCAGCTCCTGAGTTGACATTTATGAGACGGTAGCTATATCGATTTCTGTCTGCCCTCGGGGCGGAGAGAGACAATCCCCAAATGGCAGCATCATTAACTAACCTGCCCCGGAGTCGGTAAATAATGTAATTTATGAATTACAATTAAAAATACACACACTGAGCAGGGGCAAAGGGATCAGGAGTGCTGCTGGACACACTGCAGAGTTGCTGGGCCACATGTGTCCGCCCTTTTTTGGGGTGGTTCCCCTCTAATTTCGAGCTCTGCTCATCAGTCCTCGCTCCTGCTCCTGCTCCGGCTCTTGGGCCAAGTCCTAGTCCGACGGCTGTAATAAAACTCCCCATTTGGTCATTTGGCAATTATCCCGATAAATTAGCAGCCGGACAATGGCACAGTCGCGTCGCGTCGCCATCCAAAAGTCCTAAAACCCACCCACTAATATTCCACCTCTTCGGCTGTCTCTGGAAAAGCGGACAAGGGTTGTTGCAACTTTCGGACTGTCGAGTCGGTGAACTAAGCGATTTCAATTGGCAAGGCAATGCTATCGGGCTTAACCTTGGAATTTATAAGGATTATATTCGTATATTAGGGGGTTTAAGATCATTTAGAAGTATTTATAATAGTCAGAATAATATTTTTTTTACAAGAATATATGTCTTAAAAGATCTCAGAATTATCTAATATATTTATTCGGTTTTCGAGGTACTTGAAAGAATATAAGCTTAACAGGAAAAATAAAAAGATATCTCTAAGTTTTAATTATCTAAATAAACTAGTTTATTTGCTTAATATTAGTTTAATAATTTCCTTATTATTAAGACCTATAAAGTGTATTGTTTTATTTAAGTTAAATATGTTTAGCAATCCCTAACCAGTATATGAAATTCTACAACGCATATCCTTTCCCATTGCAAGCCAATATGGTTTATTGGTGTGTATGGGCACTCTCCTAGAAAAAGTGCCCCCTTCGGAATGTTCATTTTTTCATAGTTGGCAACATTTTGCAGGTGTGGAAAATCGGCTTTTCAGGTTAACAAAATCAACTGGGCAGCGAATTAAAACGAACTGAAAAGCGAACGGCCAGCAAAAACAGACAGAAATGCAAACAGAACGAGGGGAGGCAGGGTACGGAGTAGGAAGGGGCTTTGGAAAAATGCAAAATAAACGGTCGGCTGGCAAAAACGGAGGCAGCGAGCGTGTAAAAAGCCTCACAAACTCAATCAATCAACGGACGGGAATAAAGCGCGTATACGCAGTGTTGTCCATGGCCAAAGTAACAAATGAACACACACACACGCTCACAGCGAGGACTGCGACTGCAGCGCAAATACACACACAGGCAGGCTCAGGTTGTTAGTCGCTTGTTTCGCACTGCTTGCCAAATACCACAAAATCTATTTCGATTCGCAATCAAAATCCCAAATTCCATTTGTACTATGACGATGCCCGAGAATGGAGAACGGACAACGGAGAACGGACTCCGGACTCCGGATCCGGCTGTTTGTCAGAATGGTGCCAGTGTGTGTGTCTGTGTGTGTAGGGAGTAGGCCGGAGAGACTCCGATTGGGAAATCGTGGCCAACTTGTGCTTGAGTGCTTTCGTTTGTATTTAGTGGTGGACTTAAAAATACAGAGGCGGTCCCCAGTCCAGATCCAGCGCTCCTAGAATAACTGCCTCTGTTCCATGTCCAATGCCTCCTCCCCCCGTTCGATGCTAGCCAGGAAAAGCGGTGGTGCACCCACAAAGGCCGTGGCCACAAACGCATCCGGCGCTGACGTTGAACGATGAGTTGCCGCTGAATGCTGAACGCACTCATGCCCACGTCTATGTCCATGTCCTATTCCTATTCCTATTCCAGGCACTCAAAGAAAAACAAAAGAAGAATATGTGTTATAGGTTTTTAATTTATCTTATTATTGATTATATTATTTACTAAATAATACACACAACTAAATTGTTAAATAAATATATCAAGTATTTCGAAACCACTTCAGACCGTGCCCAAAAGTATGCAACATAAAATGCGTATTTTAAGGCACATTATCAGACATTGCATACTTTCAGGCAGAGATTAAAGTGTTTTTAAATCAATAAATATTTTAAAGATGCTTTGAACTGAAGAAATAGAATCATTTTTGAATTTTAAAAATATATATTTATATATGCAAATAGAAACAATTACCATAGATGCAACAAATACCAGAAGTATGCAACATAAAATGCGACTTGGAATTTTTAGGCACATTATTAGACATTGCATACTTTCAGGCAGAGTTTAAAATGTTTTTAAATCAATAAATATTTAAATTATTTATTTTATTTAGTTATTTTTTTTTCAAATCAAAAATATTAACCTTTTTGGATTTTTAAAATATTAATTTATGTACTTATACTTACATATATACATGCGTAAAATATGTAGCACCTTAAATTACTTCTAAAATGAACAAAAATCCAATTTTATTATCCTTTTTAAGTCCGTTATAGAGTTTTTTGCACTAACTCCCCCTAAATCTTAATTGTTAGGCAATAATTCCCTCGTGTTTGTTCGCCAGCTTTGCAGTGCATGTGGTTGGTATCCTGTCCCTGTCCACCAGTTGTCCATTCAGCTGCCATCCATGTTTTCCAATTTTCGGCGCACTGCGTTGCATTCAGATTCGTGCAGATGCAACAGCAACACAATCGAGGGCGATGGCGAGGGGGAGGCAGATTCGTCGCTGGCTTTTCCCGAAATTTAGTCATTGTTCGCGAAATTGCTTATAAACGCCGCGGCCCTGGACGCCACCTCTC
Source organism: Drosophila asahinai (assembly GCA_008042795.1). Taxonomy (NCBI): domain Eukaryota; kingdom Metazoa; phylum Arthropoda; class Insecta; order Diptera; family Drosophilidae; genus Drosophila; species Drosophila asahinai. Next base: position 36,305 of record VNJZ01004406.1, on the reverse strand, counting down.
CTGCCCCGCCCTGCCCGTTACCCTGTGTCCCCGACCGAACTCAATCTGACCTGCCATGTCGGCGCTTTAGTTAGGAGATACTCACTGGAGGGCAGTGGGAAAGGGGAGCTGATTGCAACGCGCTGGCTTTGGCTTTGGCGTTGGCGTTGGCGTTGGCTTTGGCGGTTGGACAACCGCAGCGAGCCGCTTTTTGAGCGCCGGGCGGCAAAGTAAAAATATTATTGCACTCTCGCGGCCCCCTTCCCAGCAAAAAATGGGGTTCCCCAGTGGGTCAGCACGAACTCCGGCCTAAAGTGGACTCCCTCCCCCTGGCAAAAACCACTCGCGCCTCATCGCGAGCTTAGTCGCCTGGAAATTTTGTAAAATTAACAAAACGATTGAGTGGAAGATCCACTGGGGGCTCGTACGCTTCACCATAAAGAGCCTCGGATTGATGTTACCAATAGTAGTTGTGGGAGGGTCAGTTAAATTAGAGATTTTGAATATATTTCTACCAAAACGTGAAAATGTGGTATTTAAAAAAAATTATTTTTAAAAATTAAACTTTCCGCAAAGTGTGTTTTACGGATGGGTTCGAAATGCTCTGAGATCAAGGTGTTCATTCAGGCAAATGGCTAAATCGACTCGCCTGGTGACGCCGACTGTGTTTTGTGAATATAAAAATCCAGAATTACGGACTCAGTTTTTTGATTAAATTATTGTATTTCAGACCTCACAAATAGAGGGTAAAGTTTACACTGTAAACTAATGACCAATCGACCATGACATACCATTGTTAAGCTGCATAACTTTTATATAGTAATTACTACTATTAAATCCGCACAGTCTACTGCCGAACCTAGGTCCAATCAAAATCACATTGATATGGAATATTACACTGAACTACAAATTTACAATCAGGTATTCGTAAAAAATTGACTCTTCAATCTATCAGTCCCTTAACTTGTTTGCAATATATTCTTATCTTATTCAATCGACGATAAGCGATTGGAATTTTGTTTTATATTTAAATCATATTTGCTTATTTAAGTAGGTTAAATAAATAAAATATAAAGGTCACTAAAACATAAAATTTCTAAATCATATATGTTTATTAAATAATTCAAATTTAGTATACAAATACGTATAGCTTTTACACAAATTATTTTCACCGTAATGAGTATATGTCGCAAAATTATAAACATTAATTGATTAAACCTAAACCTAAAAAAAAAATATAAATACGTGTCGCTTAGTATAATATACTCTGCCTCACTTATTGTAATTATACAATTTTAATAAACACTCTATTTAAATGGAATCTTTATAATCTGAATTATTAAAATTCATAGATTCTTTCCAAATAATTCTCTATGTTCATAAAATATTGGCATTAGTTTTACTGCGACAATCGATGAATTATTATGCATCCTCAGCCTCATTTTTCCATCTTCTGTTGACGGTTTCTCTGCTCCATGAGGTAAGTGTATTATATTTTAATTATATAAATTATATTATATATAAAACTCGACTATAGATAACCCCTCGACTAGAGTTTACAAACTTTGTTTGCACAACCAAAAATAAGGACTTTGGCGACTTTGAGGACTGCATTCTGAAATCAGTCAATCGAACTTATAAATATGCTTCCCTTAAGGTAATAATTTACGAGAAGCCATATATTTCCCTAGATGCTTGTAAATTTTATAAGAACCAGAAGTCTAAAATTGCCAAACAATACTTTTCTGGCTTCAAAAATCAATCATTCGTGTCCTTATAATGTATGTGAGCAGAAATGGCATTTATTATATATATATTATATATTTCATGAATGCACTTCCGGCTCTATTAGGAAGATGCTACTTTGGAAAAGCTTTCCATTGAAATGGTCGACCACCGAATTACGTACTTGCTGCCCCTTCCGGATGGCGACTATATGGTTCAGTCGGAGTGGACCATCAACAAAAAATTGACTGTGGTGATCAAGCTGTATGCGTCACATTTCTGATACTGATAAATTATTAACCTCGTTAACTTGAAGACTTATAAATAAATATTTACCTGTTCCATATTCATGATTATTTATTTATTTTTGTTTTCGATTATTGAAGGCATGGAAATGTCCCACAGTATTTTATTAAAGAGAATATCGAGGATCTACTAAGTGAAGCTCTCATGGCTTTTATTTCTATGTTTTCCTCAGGGGTAAGTGGATATATTATAAAATAAACTATACAAGTTATAAATATGGGAATTTCAATTACTACAAAATTATTTTTAACAATATTTTAAGCAATCAATTGCTGTTCCATCATCCCTCCGCAGTAACAGCAACTCCCACGCTAGGCTTGGCCTCAGCGGTCGGCTCCTGAGCCTGCGATTGCGACTGCACCAGCACCTTGGTGGGCAGCAGATGCTTCAGCGGTTCCAGAATGCGCGCCTGCTCCAGGTAGGTGAGCTGTTGCTGCTCCAGCTGGAGCAGACTAATGCCCAGGTGGACTGTTAAAGACTGCGGCGGGAAGACGCCGTGGATACAGCGCTGCACATAAGGCACCAGGTCGTAGGCCAGGCACGAGCACAGCCGGATAAACGCTTCCCGTTCACTCCCTGCGAAGGCCTGCTGCTCCTGCCGATAGAAGGCGAGCACGCGCTGGGCGGCCAGCTGCAGGGAGTGCTGCAGGCAGCGGGTCACATCGGTGGCCAAGGCCAGAGGAGCACACAAACGCAGCTCATTCAGGGCGCCCAGATACCCATTGCACAGAGCAGCCAGCGGGTAAAAGTCCAACAAGGTCTCTGGCGGGGCAAAGGACTCCTGCTCGGGATCCACATGCTTGCGGGCATGCGAGTGCAGGGCCACCTTGTTGATCAGCGTGAACTTGTCCAGCTCCCGCGCGAACTGCTCGTTCACCTGCTCCACGCTGGCCTCGAAGCGCCGCCGGATGACGCCCACGAAAATGGGCGCCATGAGGGCACGGAAATCGGCGCCCACGCGGCTAAAGGAGAGCCCAAAGTACATGCACTGGCCCAGCACGGTCTCTATGGAGCCCACGCCCGCCTGCAGATCCCGCTCCAGGATCTCGAGGAAGGCGTTGATCTTGTTATGAAGCCAGGCCTGAAAGAGGCGGTCCCCGTTGCAGCTGACGCCCTGCAGGGGCCTCATTGTCTGGGTCTGACTCTTGCCAGTGCCCTCCTCCTCCGGAAAGATGGCCCGGTACTGGGTGATGATATTGAACAGGTTGATTCGTGTGATCTCAATGGTTTTGGTCAAGTGTTGTTGGGCTGAAATAGAGAGAGAAGCAATGATAAACTGCAGCTCGAGAGGAAAGTTCCCTTGCCACTCACCATCTCCTGTGGGAATGGCCTCCAGGCAGGAGGTGAGCCAGGCATCTCGGGCTTGAAGAAACTTCAGCCGCAACTCGTTGTCCCCAAAGGCCTGCATCCGGCGCAGATAACCCACAATCTGCAGACACTTGGGCAGCTGCAGGTCCGTTCGCAGCTGGGCCACCAGTTGCACCAGCATCGTGTGCCACAGTGCCTCCACGGAGCGAACAATGCTCTGAAATCCATAGAAATTGCTTGAAAAATATCGTAAACTAAATATAAATACCCACCTTAACCACTGGTATGTGTCCCTGGTGCTGGCCCAGTCGCGTGGCATAGGCGGCCAGTTCCAGCGCCTCCTCGTAGCGACCCTCGCGGATACAGCGCTCCATGAGCTGCGGCAGCTCCAGCACCTCCAGCAACTGGGCGTTCTTTTGCAGAGTAATCGAATTGAGGCGCCGCTGCTCGTTTAGCTCGGCAGAGTCCTGCAGAAAGCGCTCGCACTGGGTGCTCAGGTCGGGCAGCTTGCCTACTAGCGTGTCAAGCTGCTGCTCTGAGCGCAGGAACTCGCTGAAGATGGAGCGCGAGTTTTCCGCGGTGGTGATGAAAGTCTTGTAGTTGGAAATGGCCAGGTCCTGGGTCTGTTCCAGGATCGTGCGCGCCTCGTCCGCCAGCCGCGTTTGCTCCTTCTTCAGCTGGTCCACCTTGCAGGTGCCCAGTTTGGCCAAATAGTTGTCCAGCTCCGGATTGCCACGCAGGTTGTCTGAGGGGAAAATATTAATGTCTTGGCGTTTCCAGCGATTTCTGGCATCACTCACCTGGCACGCCGTCGGGAAATATCAGTTTTAGCACCCGCTCGTTCTCCAGGTCCATTTTGTCCGGAAAATCCATGGGTTTTCGTGTTTTTAAAGGTATTTTACGGATTTATCTCGAGTTTGTTTTTTTTTTTTTTAAGTTGGTAAACAGCTGATTCCCTACTGGTGAATAGTGTGCCCACCAGGTTTTTCTCCAGGATTACAGTCGAAGGTATTCAGAAAAGAGCGGGTTTTCTCCTCCACGGCAGCTGGTCACACTGACCGAACGAGACGTAATCGAACCACGTAAGTGAACAAAAACGTGAAGATTTACGACGTAAGTGAACAAAAACGTAACGATTTATGACGTGTTCCGTTTTTTAGCTATTTTCTCTCCCACGGCAACTGGTCACACCAAATGAACAAGACAAAACTGCTTTGTAAGCAGTGTAAGCAGTGCAAAACAATCTGAAAAATAGTGTTGGAAATCGCTATGAAGCACTGTGTCGACAGCTGCTTGTTTTGTCACGCGACTAAGACCGCCAATTTAAAAATCTACAAGTTTTAACGCTTTTAATCGTAATCAATAGATTTAATGCTAATTTTTAAATTAATAAATAAACCCAAATTAAAACGCCAATTTCTAGCTAGCTGTACACATCATAGCAGTGTCTATAGGGCACTTTCGAGCGGTTGTAGAGCACTGTGCACTTTCTTTCCAGGATCGGCGGCGTATGCTCCGCCAGTCGCTCGACAATCCACGGCATGTACAGGGACACGTTGGTGTTGAAGGCGCCGCCCTCCAGACCGCACTTGAAGCCATTTCTACTGTGGGAAACGATCCCAAACTGAGTGCTCCTAACTCCACCGGCGGACCTGATCTCCCGGATTAGTGGACCACCGGAGTCACCCCGGCAGGTGTCCACGCGGTGGCTGGTGGTGCAGAAGAACAGCCCGTAGGTGTGGTGGCGGCAAGGGGTGCTCTGCACCCGGATTTCCATGAGCGCGGTGGGGTAGGAACCGCCCTCCATCTCACCCCAGCCAAAGGCCTTATAATTACGATTTAGAACGGAGGTTTCCCGCATCAGGGCGTAGTCCAGGGGCAGACAGATCGTCCTAATGGATCCTGTAATTAGGAATGGGTTTCAGGATTGCAAAAAAAGTAAATTAATAAAAGCCTCACCTGTGTTCTGCACCCAGCTATCCAGTTTCAGGAGCGCTATGTCATTAATTTGCTGAAACAGGTTAAAATCTGGGTGTAATATGGATCTTTCGATGCCCAAGCTCTCCAGGCAATGGCTTGGAGATGCTACGCTGTGAGATCCCAGGCAAACCCTTAACCTGGTAGGAAATCCTTAAATAAATTGAATTAATTTCAGTTATCCGGAATTACTTACTGTAGCCTTCGCGGACAAATCTCCCAGCAGTGGGCGGCGGTGAGGACAAAGTCTGCGAAAGGAAGACACCCCATTATCTCTAGAGTCCTCAAGCATCCCAGAGATTACATACTGCCAGTGATCAGTGAAGCACTGCAGCGGCACAAGACGAGGTCATCGGGCAGATAAAGCAGGGCCATCCAGGGAGCCGAATCCGCATTTGCCTTTTGAGCGCCATACAACCTAGAGTCAAGTGGTGAGTTTTTGGCACAATTTCTTCGCAATTGCTGGATAATCCCGTTCACGGTGGCCGCAGATGTTCCATTTGGAAGCTGAATCCCCCAGACTAGGGAGAACCAGAATAACTTAGCCAATGTGTTCATGTTCACGGTCCCAGAGTGACTACTGATAATCGCTTGAATACATTTCTTTCCCTCAGTCTGCGCTTATCAATTCAATTATTCTCGGAAGACAAAGATCAGATGGCCTTTAAACCATAATTGTTTCTTCTGGGAAAACAAATAGTTCTATTAATTTTTTGATTTATTGATATATGTACCCTGGGAAAGGGGGTTATTGGTTTGCGTTCGTTTTCAGAAACATTTATTAGAACTAAGTAATAAGCTTAAATTAAGGAGATGGTTATACAAAAATTAATGTAGAATCATAAACTACAATACTACAATCTTTTATAGATTATGCATACTATACATAAAAAAAAACGCCATTTTTTGTTTGTGGAGCTACTTTATCTCACTGCCTACTTATGGGCTATATATAGATATATAGATATATTATAGATAGACATCTGGGCGACTCCGATTAAGGTGCTCAAATGGCGTGAACCTGCTTCCCAGGCGCAACCGCAGCTGCTTTTATTATCATTTTTGGCACTTTCACTTGCTCTGGCCCAAATATCCAAGTGCGAGAGTAAATTGCAAAAGGAAGCAGACAGAAAACGACGACTGAAAAATTATAATAATTTATTAAATCGCTTCAAAGTGTTAAGCTTTATGTACACAGACAAAAAATAAAAAATATATATATTTACACAAAAAGAGAATGAGAATATTAGCTTAATAAATTAAATTAAATCTCAAAAAGAAACTAGAGTTATATTATAATTATTTTATCACAAGATATTTCAAAGAGTTATTCTCAAAAAAATGTAATAAAGTAAGAAATTAAATTCCCTTTCTATTTTAACTTAATAATGTAAATATAGGTTAATAATATAAAACATAAAAATAATTAACATGTTTATGGAATTGCAGAGCCAAGATTTAATTTATTTTTAAATATTAAATTATTATATTTTTTTATGAGAACTCAAACACATATTTTGGACTTGCCTACATTCTGTATACACAGATTTCGCAATCCAAATAATTTGGCAAACGCCGAAAGAGAACCTGTTTTGTGGCGAGGAGAGCCCAGGGGCGGCGGGAGCCGGGAGGACCACCCACTCCACAACTGGACCCGAACTCTGTCCACCAACCGTTCCTGCGGTGGCGCAATACTTATTCAATGGAGAACTTCGTGCCAATAAAAAACGGTGGACGAGGAGCAGCAGCAGCAGCAGTAAAACACAATACTGATCGTGCCGGGTTTCGTGGGCGGAGATGGGGCATCAGTGGGCGGTGGGCGGTGGACAGTGGGCGGGGTCGAGGGGCGGACGAGGACATAATAAACACACAACGATAATTAAACGGCGGCCAACAAGCCGCTTTCAACAGTTCGTTGATGAGTGCAAGGCGAGGGTTGGCAAAAGAATTGCAGTGGACTTTTTAAATAAATAATAAATATAAAATAAGGATAAATTATAAAAATAATATTAATTTTTTTAATTATTTCCAAAAATAGGAACAAAAAACTATTCAAGGGAATGATATAATCAACGAGTCAGTCAAATACTTACATATGTGAAAACTATACATTTTTTCAGTTTTAACCATTAATTACATAGGGGGTTGCCGCAGTACTTCTCGCCGAATTTAATTCCAAACAGCAGCGAATAAGCTCTCGCTCGATCAGCTGACAACTCACTCTGTCGACCCTCGCCGAGTGCCTGGGCTCCCGCCGCAATCAAGCCCCGAAGATGCGCGCCAAAACAAGCTCTCGTCGCGACGTCTAATCCCCCGGCTGCAGATGGAGCAGCAGCAACAACAACAACAACAGCAACAGCACTGACAGCAGCAGCAGCGGCGGCGGCGGCAGCGCCAGCAAATGAATCAAAACAAAACCCAAACAACAACAAATGTTCGGGTCCACTACTGACCTACTAAGCTGCGCCGCGACGCACTCTGCTCCACCATCAGTTGTTGTTATTGCTGCTGAGGGGAGCTTCGGCTCGGCTCTGCTCGGTTCGTGCAGCCGAAGCCCCCAACTGCAGCTTCGGCTCGGACGTTGCGTGTGGCGCTTTTTCTTGTCGGTGTGTGTGCGAGTACTCCTCTTCTTTCTTGCTTTTTATGCCCTTCCAAAGGGTATTATAGAATTTGTCAGCAGTTTGCAACCCAGTTCTAAATCTACAAAGCCGAGTCGAGTAACAAATAATATACAAATATAAATATGTACAAATATAAATCAAATACAATAGCTCTATAGCTATCTAAATTAAACTTTCAAAATACTCTTATTTTTTTTGTTTTGTTTTGGATAGGGCATTGAAAACTATATAAAAGCTGATATCGGAACAATTATTCAATTCAATTATCACTTATAATCGAAAATTAATGAGAAAATATACACATATCTGTAATTATTTAGGATATACGACGCATCTAAATCGTGACATGGTGATTTCTTAAAATTCTAGAATCACGTATCTTATCTTAACGAAATCGAACCAATATACTATAAAGCTGCCCTAGCAATGATTGGTTTGCTTAAATTAAAATCTCTATATAAATGTTTTATGTACCTATAGTAAGTTTTACAGGAATGGTTGGGTAAAGTTGCCAATGTGAAGGGTATCCAGACTTCGGCTTCTTAAAGCTAGCTTCCTTTCTTGTTTGTTTATTTTTGTTGTTTCTTCTTTTTATTTTTGCGATGGGTCGTTTTTCAGCGTTTGTCGTCGACGAATAATAAATAAGAAAAAGTTTTCCTGCAAAAGCAAACCAAAAGGCAAAAACAAAAGCAACATGAGCCGTAAAAATAAAAAGCGTTTTCGCTGTCGCACAGAGCTGAGACCCATCGATGGATCGCCTGGCCACTCTCTCGCGCAGAATTGGTCTCTGTCTGCACTTTAAATAAAAACGTTCATAAATGTGGAAAATTAATAAATACCAGAAATTATTTAAAATTTTAGGTTCTTCAGGTTATTATCCTTAGTATAGACAAGCGTTAATCATATTAAAATTTGGAGTTATGAAATTAATAATGAAATTAACCTATTTATTATGTAATTTTGTTGTAATTAATTATACATTAATAACAATAAGATTAACAGTACTTTCCTTTTTAAAATAAAATCCCTCTTTATAAATTAATATTTTTAATGAAAAATAAATATAAATAATTGTTTAGATGACAGATTTCACTTCAAATCAATCGATTTATCATGACATTTATCTCTGAAAGTCATGGCAAGCTCTTTCTGTTACTAAAAGCGAAAAGTACTTCTTCATCGTCTGCCGATTTTATCTTCGAGTGTAGCCAGAGAAAGAGAGAGAGAGAGGGAGGCCAACGCTCGACAGCGGGACTTGGAGCTCGAGCCGCCGCTGCTGGCGTCGCAGTTGCAAACGTGAGTGCGGAGCGTGTGAACGTGATTTTTGGTTTTCGCTGCTGCTTCTCCTCGATTTCCTCGGTTTCCTCGGTTTCCTCCGGTGCGGTGGGAAAAGCCTCCCCAAAAAAGAAGATTAGAAACAACAGAAGCGGGACCCCAGAGGTCGCGGCAACTGCATACGAGATGCAACAGTGTGGAAATATGGATTTTACCACTAATTTTCATAGCCCCGAGAGAGTGTGTGCGAGTGTGAAGTGAAGTCCGAGTCGCGAAGTGAAACATTGCCAAATCCTTTGACAGATTTCTATTTGCCAGCTATTTTGCATTCGGCAATCGGCATTTGGCATTTGGCATTTGCCCAGCGACGCGACGAGTGTCGATCGAGTGAAAGTAAACAATGGATCGCACCCAAATGGATAGGAGATCGCGGATCACTAGGCTAATAACGGTAAGTGGTGGGCTTGTGTAACGGCCTGATATTTCGGGGGATTGTCTTGCATAATAAAGTGTCAAATAAATAAATAAATAAATAAAATCAATTGCATCAGATGGACTTTCTGGAGTTGGGATTTATGATATGATTAGGCTTCATCGATAACTGAAAAGGTATGGATCCAAAAATGGTAACAGAAATCTGAAGACACTGAAATAAGGATGCTTTAAGGAAGAAAAAACAAGACTATAAAAATCTGTTTAATACCAACGTCATAGAAAACCTATTTCTAAAATTTCTTAACAAAAACAGGTATTTCTATTTCAGAAACTTGCAAACAATTAACATAAGTTCAAATGCAAAATGCATACATTTTCTTCTTGAAGTTTTTGTGTTTTCCTAATGTTTTACATTTTATTTTTAATTTCATCAAAATGCATTGGCTTTCTACAACGCACTTCAACTGAAACATTTATTATTCAAGTAATTAAAAGAATTAAAGACAACTGCTTCAAGTGCATTAAGTCACAGCTGCTTTAAATGACACTACAAATAAACCATTAATCAATTCCGAGTTCCCTCGCACCTCAAAGAGAAAAAAAGGAAATCGCAATTATAAAATGGTCACACGTCTCAGTCGCAGCAATTTTTCAAAATGTGTTGAAATCGATAAACGATAGAGCTAAGCGTTTTATGCATATTAACAGCTTCTGCCTGTCTGTTTGTCTTTTATTATTTCTTTTCCTTTCAACGCATGACCACGCAATCATAAAAGCATAACCAACAACGAAAATGCTTAAAGTTTCCGCTGTGTTTGCTGTTGTTGTTCGCATTGCCGGTCCCCGAGAGAAAGATAAAGAGACACAGAGAAAAAGAGAGAGAGAGAGAGAGGCGGAATAAAATGAAAAGTTTCACTTTCTTCGAGAGCAAATACGGCCGGCTGGGATTGACTCGTTGGATTTGGCCCAAACCCAAGCGCACCAAGCACCAAGCTCACAAGAGCTCAATAACAAAGCCAAAAAATAACCAAACCGAAAGTGAATCGCCGGGCCAAAAAAATATCGACTTGCCAAATCGGGAAGCGACCTTTTCCGTCTCCGTTCAAATCAGTGAAATTTTTGGTTTAATTAACCATTTCGCCATGAATATGCATTGCTGGGTTCTGTGCGGAGGAAATGCCTCGTCGTTCGTCTCGAGTCGAGTTTGTCGCCTAAGTCTTTTGTTTTGGTCGTGAAAATTTCACCAGAGTCGCCAGCTGGTCCGCTGGTTTCTGCTGCTGCTGATGCGTCTGGCAATTAGCAGAAACAGCAGCAGCCTGGCCAAATTTGGTTAAGTGTAACATCAACTTCATTTCCAGAGCCAATTGAATTTATAAATAATTCATTCTAGCCGCCGCGCTCGCCAAGAGAGTTGGCCAGTTGCAGCCAGCTGGACCTGGCGGGAACGGGAACGGGAACGGGGACGGAGGACGGGCAACATTGTATTTGGGAAATGAAGACATAGACTGGAACGTGCTCTGCCTCATCCTCCCGCATCCATTGAGCCGCCCCGCGCCGGACTGGGTTTTCGTAGAAAGTCGCTGACACATTAAAGTGTTGCAATACGTTTCTCTGGCGACAGCTCGGCATCGTCTGCGATTGACAAATGTCTTCCTCGATGCGAGTTGACTTAATGCCCATTTGCACTGCACCGCAGCATCGCACCGCTGCACCACCGCCATTCATCCATTCAGTGTTGGCCACTGTGAATGCCAAAGAGTAGCTGAATTTGAAGCCATAGGCACTCCTAATGAAAATGATGGGATATTTTGCTAGTGCTCAGGGAACTGAGGTACAAAATGTATGTATTTAAGGAATACATATTATTTGTTAATTCGTTTAAAATATAATTACAACATTGATAGACCTCACTGTAATTTTTTCTAGTATTTAAAGTTTTAAATATTGTTATATATTTCATTCTTTCATTTTTTGAAGGTTTCAGTGGAACGTAAAAGGGAACAAATATAGATACTGTTTGATTGAGATTTTTTTCTGTAAAGTATCAAAGTATCATATGTCTAGCTCTTAATCTTCTCATAATCCAATTAAACAATGTAGGGTCATAGCACCATTAACAGTAAATCCAGTTTTTTATTTTATAAATACTCAGCTTATCCTTTTAGTTTAATTTATTTTATTTTCATATAACTTTTATTGCCCAAAAGACACTATTTCCTAGACATTTTAATAAATAATACCTAATATTTGTCTACAAATATAGGTTTTAAGACAAAATCAACGTTTTTATTAGTTCATGTTATAAACCTTGAATTGTTATTTTATCATAATGAATATTATTATTATTATTTATTTCGATAAATTCCCATCTATCCGTATATAATTTAATTATTATTACAAAAAGTTACAGATTTTGTCAGAATTTCATTTAAAACCAGATAAGCCAACAAAAAGCTAAAACCACATCACTGACTGCACCAATGGCAAGCTCTCACGGCTGATTGGACATATTGATTTGTTTCGCCGACTTGGGACGCTGACAGCAGCATTTGCTCCAATTTCCCTGTGGCTCCTTGGCTTCCAAGAATTATGACAATGTTAATGAATGATATTCGGTTTAATTGTCCCGCTGCACATGACAATCGACACTAATGCCAGGCAGCAGCGTTATTTATCTTCATTTTTTTTTTTTTTTTTCTGCCGAACAAAGCGAAAGTAATTCTGCTTTCCATTTCAGGCCAGGCGTCGTCTTCTCTTGCGGTCTGACCTGATTTGATTTTCAACACAAATTAGTTCGCTGAGAGCCGCCATTTGTTTCGCACCCAAGTTGCGGTCTCATCCTCGGATTTCAGCCTCGGATCACTCACTTTCTTCACGTAATTGCCATGGTCGGGGTCTCGGTCTGTGTGGATCACTTGATTGAAGTACTTGTCTAAATCGGTGGAAAGGGAGTTATTATTGCGGGCAAAGGAATTCCACACAGTCATTGATATTTAAAATTGATTTGAGTACATGATTCTGGAGGGTTTTTATAGATGTTTGTTGGGAAACTTTCATAAATATTTGATCTCTTATTCAAGTTTGAGGAGGGTTCTGTTGAGAGTGCTTTAAAGAAGATTTTATTGGTTTATACAATTCGCATGCCAGTATCTTAATAATAATAATTTTATCTTTACGATATATTTAAACAAACAGTTATTTAGTTACCTTACCTTTTTTTTACTTAAGTCAAAAACTTTCTTATAATAAAATATACAACTTTAACGATCTCTGCTCTATGCTTTGCATAAACTAAACCCACTGGCTACGGAAATTTCTGGATAAGTATTATGAAATAGGCTTGACCTTGCTTTACGTATGCTAATCGGGGCGGGAATTTTCCCCGAACCCCAGTGATCACCAGAGATCTCCGTTACCTAATCGCCTGGCATCGCTGAGCTCACATTTCGGGCAAACATCCGCCAGCGAAGGGAGACCGAAGCCGGAGCCCGATCACTTTCTTTTCTCTTGGACTCTCACAGAGAGTGATTCACCCGCGATCGATACTACATTTGTATATATACGTGATGGGCGATAACTGAACACCGAATGCATATCAATTTTGGCCAACCAGTTTGCCACAGAGACCCTCGAGGAAGACGCGAGGAGACGGACCAAGAGACCCTATTTGGGAGCGAACCAAAGTGAACTGGAACTGCGCCAGCAATTGTGCAACCGAAAAGGAAAGTTGAAAGCCCTTGGAAATGCCTTGGCTTTTCCAGCTTGCCGCAATTTACTTTTACTTGGGTAACCCATTTCGCTTTTGATTGCTCTTTGCATTTCACTTTGCCGGCTGCCAGTAACCGTTGTCCGGTGACCAGTTGCCCGTCGTCCGTTGTCCACCGTCCGTTGTCCATTATCCATGGCCAGCTGGCCAGCTGCCGGTTGCCGGTGAACCACTCGGTTGCAGTGTGGGATGGGGCGGCTTCCAGTGCGGTGCGAGGCAGTCTGCAGTGGTCGACGGCCAGTCTGGCTGGCTGGTGCAGTTGCACGGTGAGAAATGGGGTATTTTATATTCTGAAAAAAATTAAGGGGTAATTTTTGGAGGCCTAATATATTATTATTTTAAATTAAATTGATTTTATGATAGTAATAATGTCAGCCCCTGAACAACAAGAACTGAAGTTAATAATATGGATATATTTATACATTTTGCCTGGGTAAGGGGCGGATTCTACCATCTCCAAGGGAAGAGAAGAAGAGATTTACAGCTGTTTTGCAACCGTTATTTGCGCCTTACAGCACAATTCGGTGCCTTACAGCAATATTCGAAAGTTAATAGCATTGTTAACAGCAATATGTTATTCTTTTACGTTCAGATACATTTTGGGAGCGCAGAAAACGGATTTGCTTTACTTTAAGTTTATCTGGTGATTATCTTTTTCAGATAGAGCAGAAACCGGCTCAAAATAATAGACTTTTAGTTTTCGGGTCTCAAAGCTCCTAGATTTCTGATAGCTTTCAATCAAAAGATTATGTACTTGCATTTTTAGGTTTAGTGTATATTTATTATCTCAATAAAAATTATATTTTTCTGTGTAATGACGACGATGCAATTGCGGCCATTCTCTCTCTCCGTTGCAGTCTGGAGGTGGCATGCAAATGCACATCGATCATCTTTATGACTTGTGATTGTCCAGTTGGCTTCGCGTGAAAGTAAAATTTGATTTTCTACCGGCTGCCAGCGAAGCCGAAGTCTCCGGCAATTTGCTTAACTGAGTGAGAGCCGTTCGGTCTCTACAGACTATTCCGTCTTCCCAGTTGCATTAATAACGAATATTCTTGATTGATTGATTCTTATTCATTCTCTTGTACCTACAACAAGTGAATTTTTGGGCATAGTTTAAAGTATTTTCTGAGAGAAATAATAAATCATAATAATTTATTATTATTTTAATAATTTTGACACCTTTTTAATTGATTTTTAAACCTCTCCTAATGGATCCAATAGTAATAATCCAACCTCATAATCAACCCTTACAGAACCATGTCATCTGGAGTCTGCTACTCATCGTAGTGGTGGCTCTGCCGGCATCTATGGCCGGATTTGGATTTGACTCGGCCAACTCGTGCAGTCCCAATGGCAAGATGTCGCGCCGTGGTCGCGCCCAGATGCTGGCGGCGATTCCCTGCGACCTGGGCAAGCAGGCCTTCTGCCACCTGCCCGGCACCGCCTATCCGTGGCACGCTGTCCGGCGGTTCGTGCACGAGAACCAGGGCCTGATGAAGCGCATGTACGGAGATGTGCGACACATATCCATACTGCGCGACGAGATCCAGAACAACGAGGTGGACGCGGACGACATAGAGGAGACGGCGGAGCGTTACAGCAAGGATGCCGGCCGTCGGAGTGCCAAGTACCTGATGCGCGGCAGAGATCGCGATCGGGATCGAGATGATTTTGGGAGCTTCAAGAACAACGATGTGCTGATGGAACCACATTTTCGACCGGTTTCCACCAGCACGACGAGCACCACGAAGGCTACGACGACCACAGCAGCGCCTACAACGAGTAGTAGCACCACGGAAAGGAGCTCCAGTGAGGCGCCTGGAAATGTGACCATCTCAGAAGTCTCAACTCCTGCTACTGCTGCTCCACCTGCTCCCAGGGAACCTGAAATAGAGGCGGACATTGTGGAGATCCAGCCCAGCCCAGAGTCGAACAGCGTCTACGAGGTAGTGCCATCTGCCGCCCCATTAACCACCACCACCACCACCCCTGGAACACCTTCCACGCCAGCTGGGGAAAATATTCAGATCATCGACTCACCGCAGCTGGGATTAAGGAACCTCAGCGGAGAGGCATCGCCCTCCCAGGAACCACTCACCGCCACCACTTTGAGGCCCACATCGCTGCCCAAGAGCTCTGTCTCCTCTCCAGCCAGAAAGAGGAAGCCTGCAGAGACCACCACAAGTACAGCTGCTCCCTCGAAAGCTCCAGGCTCGACCACGTCGCCAAGCACAACGACAGCCACGCTGCTGATCCGTCGCAACGTGACTAAGTCCTCGCCAGCATCCTCGGCTTCAGTGACGACTCCCGTGAGCTTCGCCTCGCTCTTCTCCGGCACCTCGGGCGGAGCCTTCAGCCCGGAGAGGCTGCGCAGGCCACTAACCACCAGCAGCCCCACTGTCCCTGCTCCAGCTGCTCCAGCCCAGGGAGCTCTCCTCCAGGCGGGCACCAAGTCGGGACTGCTAAGGGAGGGACAACTCTTCCAGGATGCCATGAAGCAGGAACCCGTCGCTGTGGCAAGCAACCTGCGTGGCGTGTAAGTTTTCCTTGTAACTTTTAAATAAAGGTTCTGGTTCTATAAATTAAATAAATATTTGCAGGAACGCCTGTCCCGTCAAAGATGAGGTGGTGGCCCCCTTTTGGGCCAACAACACCCGCGGCGAGGTGCTGGCCCTGCTCAACCTGTACCCGTTCGAGCAGTATGTGCACTGGGAGAAGTGCACCCACGAGTTCAAGCAGATGTTCTGCCGCGACGGCTGCCGGTGCGAGCAGCAGTATCGCCTGCACCGGCTGCTGGCCTACGATCCGCACAACGAGTGCCGCGGCATCTTCTCCGACTGGTTCCGCTTCCCATCCAGCTGCATCTGCAAGTGCTACAACATCCCCATGGAGTTCCGAGCCACATCCCGCAGTCCGCGCTCCGACAGCAGCTTCGACGGTCCAGCTCCCAAATCTGATCCCATTGAAGCCGCGGAGGCAGAGGTCCAGAGAGCAATCTACGAACATGCCACGGATGAGTGGTACCGTCCACGCGAAGACTTTGACTTCTTAGAGGGTTAATCTCGGAAGGAATACCTTCTTCGGGATGAATTGTACAGTAGCTGTAGGTTTTATAGAGTTTAATTATTCCTAATCATGCTGAAAACTACATTTATGGGGGTGCTACGGAAAACACTAGCGTTTTTAAATCACTTTAAAAGGTGCCAAAAGCTTTGCTACATAATGTTACACTTCATTGCATATTTTTAAAACATCTCTTTAAGTGATTTCAAAACACTAATGATTTTTGGCGCACCTCCAATATTGTCAGGGAGGCCACAGAAATCGCTGTGGAGTTAAAATCACTTAAATTGCGGGCTAAAAATATGGAACAGTAACCAAATTGGGTCCCTGAATAATTTATTGCATACTTGTAGGCACATTTTAAATTTATTCTAAATACACAGCGATTTCTGTGGCACCCTTGCTTATAACAGATTTCTGTAAATTCTTTACAACTGAATCAGGGATGCCATAGAAATCGATGTGGAGCTGAAATCTCTTTGAATGCGGCCCAAAAGTATGATACAATAACCCTGATATAATTTTTGCATACTTTTAGACATATTTAAGATTTATTTTAAATACACAACTATTTCTGTGGCACCCCTCCATATAACAGATTTGTGTAAATCATAGATTTTTGATCAATATCAATAAGATATAGAGCTAAGCTTACCACCTAAGTGCGGCATTATGTTAATGTAAATATAGGACAACATAATGCCCGATTTAGCACAAACTTTGAAGAGCGAATGTACCTTGAAATACTTGCGAACGCATCACGGCCCCTGAGCTGTGTCCGATGGTATTTACTAGAATTAAGCCCTTATTTATTCACATCGTAGCTGTAGGCATAACCATAATTGTGGCCATAACATAAACCTAACCCAAAATCAATAGAAAGAGCTAAGGCGTTTTGGAAAAATATTTATTGTACGCAATCATATATGTGTATTTATGTAGTCTGTATATTTAGAATGCTTACGTTGTGTATAAAATAGATTTTACTTGTATTTAATACGTTGATATATATTTATTACTGTTTACTCTCTCTAAGGCATAGAAGGGTATGTTGATAAATTAGATTTATAAATTGTATTTATGTGTAGAAAGAGGTTTATCTTCATATTTTTTAGGTGTGCATTTTGCAGAAGGCATTTTCACGCATTTTCATGCATTTCATTTCAGTTTAACCGTTTACCACTTAAGGCTAGTGATAGCTCTTTTTTGTGAATCACTTAATTAAATAAAAGATTTTAATGTTGCTCAACATGTCGAATATATAAGTAGGGGGGTAAGTAAAGCTTGATTTTGAAGAGGAAGTTTATATAATTTAATATTTAAAGCCAAACTCTCTATTGCCACCGGGTTAATCGAATCGTTTGGGGAAAATAAAAACTTGATATAGATTTATGTACTTACAAATACATAATAATAAATTGCATACAAAACAGACTTTTGGCTTAGCATAGTTCCAGTTGAAGTCTATATATAAATAAGATATATAAAGTGTGGAAGCAGCCACATCCACCGTGTTTGTGATCAACTTGAACAGAAACTACAGCTACAGACATAAATTAGAGACAGAGACAAGAAACAGGTAGAAATACCGCGCCCTAAAAGTCGACGCCCATTGAATACTCTGTGTTATACGAAACGAAGCGAATCGAATCGAATACGGAGGAGCTCGATACTATTGATTGATGCGCATTGAAAGAATACTAGGCGTGAGTGTGGCGCGTAACTAAAAACTAGGAAGCTTCAAGCTGAAACCGGCACCCAGAGCAGCTTGTCCTGCTCCTTGTCCACGGCATCCTTGATCTGGGTGCACATGTGCTTGATGCTGACGCCGGGTATGACGGCTGCAAGAATCATTAAATTAGAGGATATTTAGAGGAAAGGAAACTCCTCTCTCACCTGATATGTACTGCTTGTAGTCCGTCTCCAGCTTCATGGCCCGCTCGTACATCTCCTTGGCCGCCTTCGCCGAGATCTTGTCGGTGCCAAAGTCGCGTATATCCCGGATTTGCTTGGCGGACTTGAAGCGCAGCAGCAGGACTATCGGATAGATTTGCAGCCGCTGCAGGCGCTCCACCGCGGATATGGAAACGTCCAGGATGCAGTGGCGGCGATCCTGCAGAAGAAAATGTATGAGCTAAGAGTTAAATCCTCTTGGAAAAGGGTTAATCACTTACATTCTTGCAGGCATTGCCAATGGCCTCCACGGTGGTGCACTCGAACTTGTTGCCCCGCCGGCGATAGTCCACAAAGATGTTCTCCTTGAGGCCCTCCTCCATGGCCTCCTGCGAGCAGTCCATGGCCGTCACCTCGCACAGCTTGAACAGGTTGGAGAAGTCGATGACCAGCCGAGCCATCAGGCACTCGGACAGAGGTCCAATGATCAGCACGGGCCGGCGAACGGGCGCTGAAAGGCGGATAAACATGAGCATGATCTCGCACTTTTCTGGGTCTCAGAATAGCTTACAGTCCAGCAGCTCCACCCGCTGGTAGCTCAGGGCCCCGCCATCGTCGTTGAGCAGGCCTAGATCGGGAAAGAAGCTGAGCTGCGTGTTGCTGAAGCTGGCAATCTCCGTGGAGTCGCGGGACGAGCTGCGCTGGTTCTTTTTGCGACGAAAAAACGAACGCCGGGCCGAGGTGCTGCCCCTTCTGGCGGTGCCCGTATCACAGTCCACCACCTCGCCGGATCGCAATTCCTCCTCCACTCTAAGGGGTTTCAATAAATTAATATAACAGAAAGCTTTAAAACTCGACCTCTTACTTCATTTGACTTGGTATGATGCCGCACTCCTTGCGATGCCCCATGGCGTCCAGCTTCCAGGCACGCCACAGGCCAAAGGTTCCATTAAAGACCGTATTGTCCACGTAGAGCACTTCGTCCTTGACGAAACGCAGGTCGTCCTCGTTCAGCTCGCCAATGCGATCAAACCCCACGCGTATGTAAAAGGAGTCACCGGGCTCGTCCTTGATTTGCTTGAGGGCTGGGCAAGGAAGAAAAAGGTAAGTTGAGCTCCTAATCTGTTATAATCTGTTCTAAACGGTTATAAACTGTTATAATCTGTTATAAACTGTTATAAACTGTTATAATCTGTTATAAACTGTTATACACTCACTGTGCAACTTATTCTGCACCAGCATGGTGACCGTGTCCGTCAGCTTGGAGATCTCATTGGCTGCCTGCTCGGCGGTGACTGCACTCAGATCCACGCCATTGTATTCCAGTATCTGGTCGCCCTTGCGTATGCCTGCATGATCCGAGGGCGAACCGGGGGCCACATCGTGCACATAGATGCCCACCTTGTTGCCGCCAAACAGTTTGATGCCCAGGTTCTTGGACTTGTCCATGTGTAGAGTCACATACCTTAGAGCTGGCGGAAGTAATTGTAATTAATTGGATTAAAAATAGAGTTTGAGGAGGGATATTGGTTAGTAGGAAGCGAGCATTGGAAATATAAATAATAGCTCTGGAAGCAAGCTCTGGTAGATACAATTAAGCAAGATTCTCTTATTCTTTTACACAGTAAATAAACCTTGAAGTAAACGTTAAATAACACCTTTAAAATACTTAAAAAATTCGATCTTAATACCGATATTCACTTGGTGAATTGATATCTTTAATGTTAATGACCATAAGACCTCTATTTCTCGAAGAAAGATTCCTTTTTCTTAAGTTATGATCTCATTTTATGGTAAAGGCCACTTGTTTAGGTAAGGGAATTAAGTTCTCTTGAAAAACAAATAGATCTTAAAGAGCTCAGCCTCAACAATATGTACCTTGAGCACCGTGGCTGGGACTAGCTTCGGGAGTGTGGTTAGTAGTAGGAGTAGATTGGAGTAGGAGGAGTGGTGTGTGTGGTAACTACGTACTCTCTGAGGGCACGGAGGCGGGCGGCGGCGGCAGGGCCGGCTTGGGCTCCTCATCGTACACCGTCGACGTGGCCGAAGCCGTCGTGGTGGTGGTGGTGGCCGCCGACGAGGGCATGTCCTGGCTGCTGCTGATATCCGACTGGTTCTCCAGGCTGTCGGCGAAGCTCTGGTCCTTGATAGACTGATGCGAGAGCGGAGCCCTTGACCCAGACCGCGACGACTGGGGCGGCTGCAAAGGCTGCTGCATGGGCAGCGGGAACAGCGAGTTGCGGGCCGGCGGACGCGGAGAGTTCCTTGGCGTGGGCGAGCCCGAGTGATTGATGGGAGATTCGGGTTCCAGATTGTGCGCTCCCTCGTACTCCATCGAAGGAAACTCTGTCACGAAAATAAAGATTGGAATCATTTGTGGTGAGGGGTAAAGCATGGACTTACTCTCCGGATTGTACTGGACGAGCATGGTGAAGGAGTCCCCACACTGGCGTAGCACGTTGGCCGCAATCTCCTGCGTGGCCGCCCGCATGTTGATGCCGCACACTTCCAAGAGTTGATCGCCCACCTGGAGACCGGCACGCATCGCTGTGCTCTTGTCGGCGACGGTGGACACGAAGATGCCGCCGCCGTTGTTGTTGCACTGAATGGTGATGCCGAGCGACTTGTCGCGCTTGTCGATGGTGACTCTTCTAAGGTCTCCGGGGCACAGAAAATCCGCGGGCACATTGGAGTTGCGCTTACCGCTCCCCCCGCCGCCGTGGCTAAGGATTTCCACATGGAGCTGTGGCATGGGCGAGCCTCGTCCGCTGCCGCCGCCGCCTCCTCCTCCGCCTCCTGCTACTCCCACACCACTTCCATTCCCGAAGCTGTTGTGGATGCTGGCGCTCATCAGGGAGATGGGCGCTCGGTCGGAGGAGGAGGCCGACATGGAACCACCGCTGGGCGCCGGCCCTGTGCTGGTCACATAGTGATGGTCAATGCTCCCGGAGCTGTTCTTCACCAGGCTGCTGCCCTTGCTGGCCACACTGGGGTTCGAGGGTATCCGCAGCCGCTGGTTGTCCTTCTTCCGCGGAAAGGTGCCGCCCTCGTAGATGACGCCGCCCACGCCGGAGACACCGCCGCCGGCGCCCATGTAGGGATAGGGTCCGTGGCCGTAGTCCAGGTACGGCGCATGCGGGTGCGGATGGGGATGCGGCATCTGGTTGGCCTGCTGCTGCTGCACATGGGGATGATGATGGGGATGGTAGCCGTCTAGGTCGGTGGGTATGCCCACGCTGTCGTGCGGCGGTGGCTGTTGCACCTGTTGCACCTGCTGCTGCTGCTGGAGGGGCGGCGGCGAGGGCAGGGTCAGCGGACTGGACCTACGGTTGTTCCTCACCCCAGGCCCAAAGCTGGGAAAGAGCTGCGTGTGCCGGTTGCCAGGGAGATGGGCGGACTGAAGGAACCCACCGTAGCCGCCGTGGATCCCAGAGCCAATGCTCTCGCTATCGCTGGGATACTTGGGCACGTGACGCACCGCCTGCGGCATGGGCACATGGCGCTTGGCGTACACCCCGTACTCGCTGATGGCCGGACTCTTGGCGGACAGTATGGACTCAATGGAGTTCTGTGACTTCAGAGAGACCACATCGGCATGCTGGCCGCCCCCGGGCAGCGGGTGACTGCCCCGCGGGGGATTCAGGGGCATGAACACGGCATTGGGATTGGATCCGGAGCCGCCAGAGCTCGACTTGGGCAGCGGCGGCGGATGGAAGACGTCGAAGACCTGCTGCTTGCGCACGGGAAACTCCCCGGCCGCCGGACCCGGGGAGGAGGCGTTCATCACCTGCTGCTGGGCCTGCTGGCCGCTGGTCTTCGGCTGGTAGAAGTCGCCGCTGGGCGTGATATTCAGCGACAGGCGGTGATTGCTGTGCGGCCGGGAACCGTAGCGCTCCTGCGACGGCATCTTCACCCGGGCATTGGCGCCCATCAGCGGGGCAGCTCGCTGCAGCGGCTTTTGGCTGGGCTCCTCGGCGGGGCTCATGACGCCGTAGAGCGAGTGCCGCGGGTAGCCCACCATGGGCATCCCACCATGGGTTCCAGAGGAGCCCGGCGGAAACAGCACCGAGGCGCCCGAGCTCACCGGATTGGAGTTGCGGTTGGGATGCGCCTTGATGGCACTCCCATTGGCCCCGCCCCGAATGTGAGCCAACGGCTTGGACATCTGTGGGGGCAGGGGCGGAGGCAGCTGGAGCTGCTCCTGCATCAGCACCGGCGGCGGTGGCAGATGCTTCTCGGGCACGTCCAGCTCGACCACCTCGTCGTCCTTGTCCACGTTGATGGGCCCGGCGGTGAAGAGGGACATGAGGGCGCGCTTCTTTTCGTTGCCCCGCATGGTGCCCGTGGGATTGTCGTGCGAGATGTTGGTACGCGGCCAGGTGCCCATGCTCTTGGAGGCCGCCTCCTTCTCCTTCTTGGTGCGCTTCTTGCGGTTGAACAGGTTCTCCTTGCTCTTCTCCGAGCTGTTCTCGCTCAGCACCGAGTCCAAAGCGGCGATGGCGTCGTCGTGCTCCTGCTCAAAGTTATCCTCCGGCGTGTCCGGCTTGCTGAACTTGAGTTTGCGGAAAAAGAACTCGGCGAACTTGGACGGATGCTTGGTGGCGCTGCTGGCTGCACTCGCTCCTCCTCCACCGCTTGGCATGGAGTCAATGGAGTCCGTTTGCGCCGACGAGGTGGTCATGCCCGGCGGCAGCTGGTCCTGCACGTACTTCAGGGCAAACAGGTTGAGGCCATCGCTGCGGGGGTCGTTGAGCAGCTGCATCACCTCCTCGATGGACTGCACCGAGTCCATGGACTTGCTGTTGATGCTCAGCACGCGGTCGCCAACGTCCAGCTCCGGCTCGTAGAAGGCCAGCGAGTTCTGCTCGATCTTGGCGATGAACACGCCCATGTCCAGCTGCAGGCCGTGCGGACAGTCCCGATCCCGGGTCTTCAGCTGCACGGAGTAGGCGTGCCGCTTGCTGTGACGCGTGCGGGAGACAAGGAGCAGCGAGCGGGGGGCACAGGCGCGTATCTCGTCGAGGACCATGCGCTTGGACAGGGACTGGCAGTCCAGGTTGTTCACCTTGCAGATCACATCGTTGATCTTGAGCTTGCCGCAGGCGGGCGAACTGCTGGTGACGCCGCAGACCAGCTTCCGCTTGTTGCTGTCGTCGAGGATGATGCCCAGGTCGGAGGTGTGCTCGTAGCCGGAGAGCTCCACCTCGAGGAGATCCTCGCCCTCGTAGCTGCTCAGGCGGAAGCTGCGGCGCGAGCCGGAGGCACTGCTGTCCAGGTTGTGGCGCTCCTGCTGCTCCATCTGCTCCTTGAGCAGATCGATCTTCTTCTGGGCCTCGTCCTTCTGCTTCTTGATCTTCTCGCTGTCGCGGATGGCCATCAGGGAGTCGGAGATGGCCTTGTCCCGCTCGTGGCGCATCTTGTCGCAGAGCGTCTTCACCGAGTCGCGCTCCTGGACGATCTTCTCGCGCTGCGAGATGGCCCAGTCCCTCACCCGCTTCGCCTCCTCGGCGTCCTGGCTGGAGCGTTCCACCTCGGAGAGGGCTTTCTCGAGGCTCTTGCGCAGCTTCTCCAGCTCCTTGCTGGCCTCCAGCTCCTTGCCGCTGGGGAACTCCTTCGACCAGGAGCTCTCGCGCGACTTCAGGAGGTCGCGCTTCTTCAGCTCCGCGTTGGCTAGCTGCAGAGCCTTGATCTCGCCCCGGGCCAGCTGCTCGTCCTTCTTGAGGCGCTCGATCTCCTTGTTGGCCAGCACCAGGTCGTCGGACATCTTCTGGTGCTCCTGCAGCACGTTGTCCTTCTCGGAGAGCAGCTGGTTCAGCTCTTCGGTGAGCGAGACCACGTTCTTGGTCTCCTTGGAGAGCAGCACCTTCAGCGTCTGATTCTCGTCGCCCCTCTCCCGATAGTAGTTGCGATCCTTCTCCAGCTCGATGTACGACTTCTTGTACTTCTCCCGCTCCACGGCGGCCATGGTGCGCTCCTTCTTCAGCTCGGCCATCTTCTCGCTGCAGCTCCCATCGCAGCCTTGGGTCTTGCCGAAGTAGTAGGGATTCCCGCTGCCCACGGGCGCCGCCTGGCTATTGCCATTCTGGCTCTGCTGCTGGTTCTGCTGCTGCGTCTCCAGGAGCAGTCGCTTCAGCCGGGCGCTCTCCTCGACGATGTCCGTGAACTTGTTGCGGTCGGCCATGTAGTGCTCCTGGTAGAGGCTCAGCTCGCTGGACAGC
Source organism: Drosophila asahinai (assembly GCA_008042795.1). Lineage (NCBI taxonomy): Eukaryota > Metazoa > Arthropoda > Insecta > Diptera > Drosophilidae > Drosophila > Drosophila asahinai. The sequence continues at coordinate 11,736 of VNJZ01004406.1, read as the reverse complement.
TCGTCGCAGCGCCGCTTCGAGTTCGCGTGCTGGTGCCGCAGGGTGGCCAGCTCGTGGAGGGCGGACTTGTACTGTGCCTGCAGCAGGTCGTACTTGGTGCCATTTCCACCTGAGACCCCGGGGACGCCCACGCCGCTATTGACGCCCTTCGGAGGCCCGTTGTTGTTGGCCATGTTGGCCATGTTGGCGGCGGTGGTGCTGCCACTGGAGTTGGACGGCGGCCGGAGGGTGTTGTCGTAGCCCACATACTCCGAGCTCTCTTCTGCGATCGAAAATGAAGGAAATTAAGAAAGTGCTTGGGACGGTATCAATGGAGATGGAGACTCACCCTCCTGACTGCTCGTGCTGGTCAGGGAAAGATCTCCCGATGCCATCTTCGCCATCACAGCATCTTCAGACAATGGGCAACATTAAGGTAGGCTGGGGGAAATATTAAAATAATTTATTCTTAGCTTTTTTAGGGCATTGTTAACCGACTTTAATTCAATTTCCATATTTTATCGGAGAGCAAACTGATAAAACTGTTTGTTTAAGAAGCACTATCAGTTCACAAACATTGCAGTTGACGGCTCACTATAGTGAGTAATTAAGATACAGAACAAAAAAGCCTTTTGTAAAGATAATGCTTTCCAAGTTGGGAATCTCTAAGTTTTTCTTAAATTTTCTTCGTGGGCCTCAAAGGAGCTTACTATATATTCCAAACTTCATAACCCTAAACTTCACAGTTCCCGAGATCAGAACATTAATGCAGTCATGTCTAGATTGACTCGCCTGCTGATTCCTGCCTTTTGTTGCATAAATTTAATACATTTTGTTAAGAAAACGAAAGAAATAAAGAAAATGAAAGACTTCTCTAATTGATAGGCTTAACAAATTAATCAAGTGATTTTTTATTGCTCTTTTTTTGGCGATAATTTAAAATTGTCAAAGGTCGCTAAGTAAAACCGCTGTTAACCAGATATCGCAAAAAAAATCCGGTGTAGATGTTTGAAGTACTAAAAATATATTTTTATTACTTTGGTTCAGAGACTAGCGGGTTTTTTCTTGAGGAAATGTAGTAAAAATCATAATAAAAAAAACCTTGAAATTCTTCAGAAAATTCACACCGCCCTAAGGCACTGCTGTTGCAAGCTGTAGCCGACAGGTGGCGCAAACGTTTAGGTACCGGGTATCTCACAGTCGAGCACAGTCGACTGTAGCTTTCTTACTTGTTTTATTATCCTTTAAAGCTTTATTTACACATTTATGTATAAACTTTATAGAAGTATTTTATGTTTTCTATATTGTTCCAATTTATTTCGGTTGCATGGAAAGTTAAAATTAGTTTTTTGTTAGCCTTATATATATTTTAAGAAACTGGGAATAATACTATAAAGACCGAACATTTTTGAGATAGCAACTTAAGAACCTTAATTCGCATTAACTAATTTAAGGTAAGGTCCTAGCCGGTAACTTTCGTTCAAGTGACTTAAATAGCATTTAATCTATATTTCGGCCACTTATTGCCAAGGCCGTCTATCTAACAAGTGTTTTGAGAGACAGATAACGAACCCTAGATTTATGGGAAGCCAATTGGAGTTGAAGATTAAGTTTTGGAAACGAAATCAAGTTGCAATAGTTGGTTGGTTGTGTGAAATATCACTTGTGGGAGTAGCAATTAACTAGCTTCTTGATTATCACCGTGATGGGGCAGACGTGAGCATAAAACAGAAACTCTAATCCAAAATACGCTTATTGTTATAACAAAAAAGCTGCATTAATTATCTCCCTCTGCTCGCGTGTGTGCGTGTGTGTGAGTGAGTTTGAAAAGCCGAAGCAGCCGCTGCCGGATTGGGAAAACGAAACTTTCACAATTTTTGTGTGAAACCGCGATTTTCACAATTGAACAGATTTAAATAAAAAATGCAGAGGGGGTGAATGGTAGGAAAAACGGCTTAAATCTCGGTGCTTGCGAAATTAAAAAGTGTGGTAATTAAGCGAAGAGCGGAGAGAAAGAATTAATAATATTAATTGAAGCAGCCGAGCAGAAAGCGTAAATTAATAGCACACACACACACACGCTCGAACAGCGACACACACACACACGAACGAGAGCAAAACAAGTTGGAGAAGAAAATCGAGACAACAACAACAACAACTAGAAGAAGGCAACCAACGCACAAAGGTGGAAAGCAAAGCGAATTATATAAACTGCAAAAAACCACATATACACTCCGCGATGGCTAACCGTTTCGCGGTGGCACTTTTCGGCACTAATTTGGCAAATTAAAGTTGCTTAAAATTCCTTTTTGCGGTCAAAAGTCTCTCCGAATACACGCACGCAAACGCAACAGCTGAACGGTTGACGGCGTTGGGCGGGGGGAGGAGGGCGGTAGGTCCCAGAGAGTGGGAGCGGGAGAGGGAGAGAGCGAGAGCTCCACCCCAATTTCAACCCCGCGCAGCAGCAACAGGCGGAAAAGAGATGCAACAGGCTAACCGAACCGAACGGGACACACAGGCGACACCCGACTTTTACCGTTTTCGTTTTGGGTCGCTAGGTCGCTGGCGCGGAAAATCAGAAGGCAGCGCGGCGGCCCGGAAGTTCTTCAAACGCGGCGAAAGGTCAGGCCAAAACGATGACGAATGGCAGCCGAAAAAAAGCCCAACAAAAACGAACGAAAACTAACGAAAAAAAAAACAACTACACAATGCAACACAAATACACGTAAATAAAAAAAATCCGTCAGAAAGAGTGAATTTAGCCCTCCGCCCCAGCTGGTCACTCTTGATATTGGCGTTGCCAGACTGTGCGAGGAAATTCGCACTTTTATTTAACTTTTCGAGCTCGCCGTGTCTGCCACGGTTGATTAGGTCCAGCTGAGTGCGGAGCACCTAAAGCCGTGCAGGAGGACTTAATTTTCCGCGGAAAACCCTCGAAGGAGGCTCGTGACCAAAGCACAAAACTGATCAGCTGTTTGCCATTCACATAAAAAGGGTATTAACTTTGATGAAAAAAGGTGGGAAACTTCGCTTGATAGCACAATAATCGAGTAATAATATCGGCTGCCCGGTTAATTTTGAATATTAAGTATTCTTAGTAAAAATAGATTTTTTTTATTTTTAGCAATATTCAGGCAGGCTCCGGTTTTCACTTTCACAAGATTCTCTCGTTTTCGTTTTCGAAAACGAAAAATTGGTGCTCCCGATTTCACTTTCACAAGTTTTTTTCGTTTTCAAATACAGCCAAGTTTGTATTGTCGAAATGAAAAGTAAATGCCTTTTTCTACATCAAATCGGTTCTTAATTGCAAAAGGAAAAAAATTGTTGACTCCTTGGTCTATTAATGTTCCTTTCACACCACAAGTGGATCAATCTAATTCGTATTTACTTTTTAAATAATTCTTTTCTGACCCCACCTCGAATTTGGGAACAAACTGTTTGCCGTCGGCAACAACAACTTTCGTTTTGGTTGCCAGTGCTGCCGTACTGTTGATGGCACAAACCAATCTGGTCGAAATGCTTCTAAATTTAAAATGTGGTATTTAATAATGTTTAAAGAGGATAAAACCGTAGTCACTCCGAAAGTAAAAAAAAAATAGACGGTGCGCGTTTAAAATTTACAAAGGTTTAAAACTTATAGGAATGAACTTAGAAGATTTTTGAAATAAATCCTCTGTATCGCAGATTCTGTGTTGAACATTGAATGAACGCGATATACGGGCTTGCCGTATAGTTTTGAGTAATCTGAAAGACTATTTCGATAAGTCCCTTTTCGTAATGTTTGGTGATTTTAAATGTACATAGCATAAATAGTTACATATGTACATGTAATAATTTGTTATAGATGCCAATGTGAGGGTCGAGATGTGATTGGCCGAGATTAATCCTTCAACCAGAATCCGCGAGAAGTTTCGCAGAACGAGCGGCAAGTGTGAGTACTCCGTATTTAAGGTAAGTAAAGGTCAATACTTTGCGAGCATATTCCCAGAATTACCTGAAAAACCTTAATTTAATTACACATTGGATAAAGCTTGACAAAATGGATTGGCTCCTTCGTGCAGGTAGCGGCTCCTTGAAGCCATTGTCCATCCGACACTGAATCGGGAAATTACATGCTGGGGTACCGCTTCTGATTCTTCGCTAAAAACAGGGATGTTGGGAGTTAAGTGGCATCACTATGTAGAAATAACACCTTATTTTATGACACAGAAATATCAACAGTGACAGAGACAATTTCACAGTATGCAAATCGATTTAGAGACCGCCTGCTGGCCCATATCAATGGCATATTGCAACACCGTTAAGCTGACGGCGTTTGCGCAAACGACACCCAGCGGACCTATGGATACTTGGACGACAACTATAACACCAAATTATTAACAAATGGTCTACTATATTTAGATTCCATATTCTCATCTAACTTATCAGAGCTACGCCTTTGCCGTTCAATCTACAGACGTCTTGTTTTCAAATATTTAATTCTACATAAATAAAATTTTTTTTTTTTACGATTTCTTAAAAAATTAAAAATGTTACTTAATTACAGCAGTTGTTTGTCCCATAAATGCATTAACTCAAATTATTTTGACATCACCATTTTGTGGAATTATAGACATTTCCAAAATGTACACTTACTATTTAAAAAACAAAAATAAGTTACAAATTGAAATAAAGCAGTGTTCCGCACCTCTACAGTCAGATGCCAACATTTAATTTGTATGAGTGAAACTTGAGCACTCTATGGCTAGATATGAGAAAAAGAAAATGCAAAAATATTCTGTAATATGGCAAAAAAAAACTATAACCTAAAAAATAGCTATTTAACGCTAAGGCTAAATTTAGTCATAATTTTAATTTGTACCGTGCGTGAGCGACAGCGACGTCGACTGAGAACAATCCTATCCCGCGGGATAGGGCCGTGCCGGCCACTGAATTAAAGGAAGGAGCAGCCGGAGCCGCGGCAGCTCCAACAACCGGCTATGCTGTGGAAGCATTCTGGAGGAGTGGCCAGAGCAGCAGCCGGTTGTTGAGCAGCAGCCGGTGGTTGAGCAGCAGCCGGTTGTTGAGCAGCAGCCGGTTGTTAGACAGCAGAAGCAACCATGCTGGATGGGCTCAGCTGCTGCTGCGACCAAACAAGAGGTTTGGTACAAATTGATTTAAAGGAAAGAGCAGCCGGAGCCGCGGCAGATCCAATAACGGGCTATACTGTGGATGACCTTCTGGAAGAGAGCCCAGAGGAGCAGCCGGTTGTTAGGAAGCAGAAGCAAACATGCTGGTTTTGCTCAGCTGCTGCTGCGACCGAACAAGAGGTTCGGCGCCAGTGGCGAGTAAAGCTTCCCCACTGCAATAATTATTATTATTAGTTGTGTTGTGGTGGGGAGGACGTATTTAGAAATACTTTGAGCTAATAAAATATATAACTTGACAAAAATCAAATTTTAATTAAATTTGTTTTCGAAATAACAGCTATTTTGTACAGTAAAAATAAAAAAAAACATTGAAAGCGCCAGAAAAAAAATGTAAGCTAGAAATATGTAAATCAATTCCAAGGCACGCAATTTCCGGCAAAACGTTGAGCCTGAGAAGTTCACGATTTGTGGCAGCCTTGCAAGACTTTAAAATGACTTTGCCAGGCTGCTATTCCTGGGTCTCCTGGATAGTCTTCATGTCAGTATTCGGATTTTTCAGCCTTTCAATCTGATCCCTTAGCTGTTTGGTATCCTCCTTGTAGCGCCGCCCTTGATTGGAGAGTTTCAGCTGCAGATGAACGGCGTTTTCCAGCTGCAGAAATTCCATGTTGTTTTGAAATCGGCCTTGGACCAGCATTTCCATGGGCACAATTCGGGTCACTGACATCTTCTTGAAAGCCGCCTGCAGGATCTTGAAGTTCTCTATGAAATCATATTCAACATTCGTCCAGTACTTAACCGCCGTTTTGTACAGTAAAAATGAAAAAATTGAAAGGGCCAGAAAGAAAAAAGTAAGCTAGAAATATTTAAGTCCATTCCAAGGCACGCAATTTCCGGCAAAAAGTTGAGTCTGAGAATTCACGATATGTGGCAGCCCTGCAAGACTTCAGCCTTTCAATCTGGTCCCTTAGCTGTTTAGTCTCCTCCTCGTAGCGCCGCCCTTGATTGACCAGCTTTTCCATTGGCACACTTCGGGCCACTGACATCTTTTTGAAAGCCGCCTGCAGCTTCTTGAAATTCTCGATGAAATCATATTCAACATTCGTCCAGTACTTAACCGCCGTTTTGTACAGATGTACGGCGTTTTCCAGCTGCAGAAATACCATGTTGTCTTGCAATCGGCCTTGGACCAGCTTTTTCATTGGCATACTTCGGGTCACAGACATCTTCTTGAAAGCCGCCTGCAGAATCTTGAAATTCTCGATGAAATCACATTCAACATTCGTCCAGTACTTAAACGCCGATTGGTACAGTAAAAATTAAAAAAATTGAAAGGGCCAGAAAAGAAAAAGTAAGCTAGAAATATATACATCCATTCCAAGGCACGCAATTTTCGGCAAAAAATTGAGTCTGAGAATTCACGAGATGTTGCAGCCCTGCAAGACTTAAGCCTTTCAAACTGATCCCTTAGCTGTTTAGTCTCCTCCTCGTAGCGCCGCCTTTGACTGGAGAGTTCCAGCTACAGATGAACGGCGTTTTCCAGCTGCAGAAATTCCATGTTGTCTTGCAATCGGCCTTGGACCAGCTTTTCCATTGGCATACTTCGGGTCACAGACATCTTCTTGAAAGCCGCCTGCAGGATCTTGAAATTCTCGATGAAATCATATTCAACATTCGTCCAGTACTTAACCGCCGTTTTGTACAGTAAAAGTTAAAAAAACATTGAAAGCGCCAGAAAAAAAATTTAAGCTAGAAATATATAAATCCATTCCAAGGCACGCAATTTCCGGCAAAAAATTGAGTCTGAGAAGTTCACGAGATGTGGCAGCCCTGCAAGGATGCGATTCCTGTGTCTCCTGGGTAGTCTCCATGTCAGTATTCGTCGATCCAGGAAAGAATGTTGCACACCAAGTAGAAGGAAAAATAAACGGTATACATGATCGACAGAATTTGGGCCGCGGCGTCGGTGGTTGTCCTGCGCAGATAAGCTATTCCAAAGCGAAGCTGCAAATTTGTTCAAAGTGTCTTGTTTTTCAAATTAATAATATTGTCAACAAATATAAAACGGCTGCTTAAAGCCTAGCACTCACAAGCGCTAAGCCCTTAGCTAGCTAAAAATGTTTCATATTTCTAGTGTGACCAGATTTGAGCGGTTTACCGAAAATCCATACAAAACGGCCATACTGTCAGCTGTGTTTGTTTACAATTTAAATTAAACTCTCCAAAACGAACAAATTACTTAAATTGTGATTTTCAAAGCCGTTGGCCATTTTGCATTTTGGGTTGGCAGCCAACTAAGAAGAGGATGCCAGTAGGTGACCACTGGTCATGGACGAGTAGGGGATGGAGATGACCATCATTTTTTAAATTTTAATTTTGGCCCTTTTAATTGCTAGAGCGGTGGCAGTAGCAGCAGCTGCAGTGCCAGGTGCAGCTCGTCCTCGTCGGCGGGATCGGGAGCAAGCTCCGCGGCTTTGGAAATCGTAATTTAAGTAATTAGTTCGTTTGATTTGCTTATTCCCCTGTGAAATCACATATTTTAAGACTTCATTTTGTTTTAATATTTTAATTTTTTTATTTTATGGTCAAGATCCCAAATAATTGGATCTTGTACTGTAAATTACTTAATTTTTCTATTAGCTCATCTGCGTACCGACCTTGCGAAGAGGGGCGAAAAAGTGTATTTACTTTAGCTTTAAATCATATATTTTATTATATTTAAATTTGTAAAGTACGTAAGCTATTTCAATTAAATTGTTAATTTAATATTTAAAATATGTATCTTATAAAATATCGATGTTGGGAAATCACATCGATATATCGGCCTTTTAAAATTATCGTTTGCCATGAAGCAGTATTGCCTTTTAAAATTATCGATAGAAGCACTGCACTGTTTGTCATGAAGCAGTAGTCCTGCTTGCACTACTTGTTCATAGCAAAGATTCCCACCTTGTCTCATTATAATTTCATCAAAGTTTCCCACCCTTTTCATCATTACGTATACGCACTGTAAGCAAGATTTATTACCCCGTTACGAAACGCAAGAGCTGCTTAACAAAGATTAAATTTAAGTTTGAACATTAAAGAGTTTATATTGCATAAACTATTTGTATTATTTAAAATGACTTAACTATGTGGATTTTAATATCCATATCAAGGGAATATTATTTTAGTTTGATGTTTTCAATGGAATAAAGTGTCATCATCATTGACCATTTACCATCTATATTCCTACCTTTATTTAGGAAGTATGCCCATCTAGATTTATAGAATAAATAAATACATTTTTTTGTTTTAATAATTTTCTTTTCAAATTGTACCTTTTTTTAAAACAGAGTATTTTTCGATTGTGGGAGTTTCTTATCAAATATGTTCTCGTTACACATTAGTTCAATCGTTTTGTTGCTTTAATTTTATTTGTACATTTTCATATTTTAATTGAGTTGCAGCGCTGCAGTGTTTTTCCCTGTGACCTTTTGGAACATGGCCAAGCCTAAGAAGTCTAAATTACTAGATGTTACTCAAGGTCAGCAGACCGGCAAAAGAAACCAGAAGAAAGGAAAAATAATCATTAAAACTGGAAAGGATGTGATCGTGAAGTTGCCTGCCGTGGCATCACCGAGATCGAGCGTTGAAAACCTTGCGTTATGCTCCCCGAAATCGCAGGCCAACAGCCAAAACTCTTTGATTAATTCCGGGGACTCAGAGGCGGGCGTCCCTGCTGCAGTGGGCAGTCGCCCGGCATCTCAGGTAGCCTCTTCGCGGCAGAGGCCTCAGTCGAGTAAGCCGCATACATCGATTTCGTCCTTGGGAAGAAAGTCCTCAACCGTGATCAGTAAAAAGTTCCAGGAACTCAACCTGGAACTGCAGAATAGCGAGCCCTCCATCCCCTATATATATACGTTAAAAAAACGGCCTAAAGATGAGCAAATACCGACTAAGCCAACAGAGATTCACAGTTCCTCGGAAACCGAGGAGGATGAGGATGAACGATCCATCGACGATGATGACCCCGTCCAAAGTGAGGGAGAAAAGTCCTATCTGAGCAGTGAAGATGAGGTAAGCGATGCCTCTGACCAGGACATAAGGGTGCGCTTCGACCTGCTGAACGTCATCAGGGATTTTCCCAACTGGGACGAGGTCATTGCCGCCTCCGCTATGGATCTATCGCAGGTCGAGGGGGAATGGGGAGTGGATATGGGCAGGTACCGGGATCCCCTGGCAGGCAGCTCCTCTAGCACGCAAGAGGAGGAGATGACCGTACAGTCGGAGCTGGAAGACGACCACCTTTCCGCAGAAGGACTCAGAAGTGATTTAGATTTTGAAGCACCCAGCCCACCCCTGCTCTCGAGCTCGGAACTGGAGTCCATTGCCGAGGCTGACTGGAAGGTCGAGCGGCCTCGCATCGAGGTGCATCCCATGCCGGATTTTTTACCAGATGTCCTTGCAACTACTCCCTCGGACTCCTCTGAACCGCAGAAAAAGCAACGTCAACGATACTCGGAAACCTACCAAAGTCTCGAGATCTATCTCTACGAGCTCGTGGACAAAGTGGTGGGACGTATGGAAGAGGGGAACTATAAGCTGGAGAAGAATATGGACAAGCTCAAGCTCTGGAGCCGGCTCTACGCGGAAATCGAGGACAACTACAACGAGAGATGCAATAACGAATATTTGACAAAGCGCGTGACGGCGCTCCACCTGCGCCGCTTCAAGTACTCCCTGATCACGCCGAGCAGCACCTCCTCGCTGAACGAGGGGAACTATCGACGCTACCAGAGCGCCCTCAACGAGTTGGACTTCTGGCTGAAGAAGGAGCAAGAGGCCGAGAGAATTAGCCTAACTGAGCGCTACCGATTGCAGATGAAACTGGAAGGAATGCAGATGCAGGACGACCAGGAAATAAAGCGGCTGGAGGATTTCATCAGGGAAAGCCTTCTGTCGCACACTCAATCGCCGGAGCGGCTGGAATTCGTAAGTGATTTGATTCGATAAATATCTAATTTTATAATAATGAAAAATGTTCATAGGTAATGGACAATGTCTTCCGGCAAATGAGAAAAAAACGCGATGAAATGTCCGAGACTCGCCTCGATTTGATCATTAAGCAGCACAACAATTCCTACGTTCTGCAGGTAAGTGTGTCACCTGATACGAATGATTCCGGAAATTACTTTCTCTATTCCAAAGAAACTGGACGAAATGGAAACCATATCTGATGAACTGAAACTGCACACATATCTGGCCGCTGAAGTGGATGTCCAGCAGTTGAGCAGCACCCTAAATAGTAAGTTCGAATGATTTATTTTTAACAGAAATAAATTAAGCACTTAAATTACAGTCAAGACTGCGGAGCTGAATCGATTGTACAATCTGATCACCAGCAAAGTCCACATCATATCGCATCTCAGGTGCCGGCGCAAGTTGCTCAGTCGCAACTTTCGGCTGGCCAAGGACGAGCTCTTCGAACTAAAAAAGAAGCACTCCGAACTACGGGCTAAAGTCTTTCAGATCCACACGAGGCACAACAAGATTCTGGCCCAAATCAAGGAAGTCCGGCGAAAAGGCGGCCTACAGCATTATCCCCTGCTGCTGAGAGACTACGATAGAACGAAAAATATTGTGAAGGGAAAAAGAGAAAGGGTAAGCCTGATGAGGGCACAACATGACAGTCTTCTGCAGAAACTCGAAGAGGTTGAATCGGCGATTAAACAATCTTTGTCAACTACTACCCAGGAGGACCAAATAAATAAATAAATTAACCTACAATCCTAGCTGTCAATAAATACATAAATATGAACCTGAAATCTAGAAATGTATGAGTTTCTTTCTATTAATTTATCAAATTTGTTTTTAATATTAATTTAATTAATTTAAGTTCCACCAAAGACAGAATATAATAAATAAATAAGAGCCCACTGGAAAAACATTATAGCTGATAATGATATAGATAGCTGAATTATGTTTTTATTTTATTTTTAATTTGTTTATTTTGATAAATAGTTCAATTCAATGATATAGATAGCTGCATTATGTTTTAATTTTATTTTTAATTTGTATATTTTGATAAATAGTTTAATTTTCCAACACTAAACTTGAGGGTCAGGTTTAATTTTTCAACACTAAGCTTGTGGGTCTGAATTTTAACTCTATAACTAAATAAATAGAGAATGGTAAACTCCGATAACTTACAGAGGTGTCAAAACTGAAGCACGTCAAAGTGAAAAGGCACAGTCATCATTTTCATTCGGCTATCAGTTGACCAAACTTGAACTTTCTCTGAAAAATAACTTAATCCAACAATGGAAAAAGACAAGCAACCGAATTATAATCTGGGCATGCGCAACTTGGACATTGAGGGCGACATGGCCTTTATAGACAGTATCTTGCAGGACTACAGACTAGAGGCCGAGCAAGGAGTGCGCGGCTTGGTTGTGGATATTGCTTATAGTAAGTTAAATAAGTAAACTAAAATACTAAGTTAAGTAAAATCCATGTTTAGCTCTGGCCCGGGACAAGCTTGTCGAGGCTTACCGCTTCGCCAAGCTTGCTAATCGAACCAATATCACCGTTGAAGACTTCGAAATGGCCCACATGGACGAGAATGCCGAGCTGAATAAGTGCCTGG